>MDYQ01000184.1:0-114800 GCA_003024175.1 Planoprotostelium fungivorum | reverse complement strand
CTCGACCATGAAATCGATCGTCACAGACGTCCATCTGTCTGATGGCACCTCTAAAGGTTGCAGGAATCCTGATTGCTTCTTACGAGGATGCTTTGCCCTCTGACATGTATCACAGGACTTGACGTATGACTCAATGGTATGATACATCTTTGGCCACCAGTAGTCTCTTCTGACCAATTCTTTAGTTTTGTGCGAGCCAAAATGTCCCGCAAGGGGCGAATCGTGCTTCATCATCATGATGATCAGACGTTTTTCCGGTACGTACAATTGTTGTTCTTCATAAAAGAGCAAGTCGTCAGTGACGTGAAACCCTTGATCAGTGTGATCGTTATCGTCCAGGTCTCCGTCGTAAGATCTCATCTTTCCTGAGCCGGGAGGAAAACGTGGTCTATCACGCGGCACTTCTTTCGGTTGCCCACCACGGTGTAGTTCCGGTTCAGCATGTCGTAGAGACTTCTGTACACTTTCTCTAGATCCTACACCATTCAGAATTCATCCCAATCGATTTGATCTCATGATTTGTATTAGATGAATCATCATGCATGACCATTGGATGATGGATGACAGAAAGATGAGCGATGGAGGGATGATTCACCTTTAGAATGACTGTTCCACGGCTTTCCATCAACAAGATGATCTTAGAGAGGCCAACTGTTTCTCCACCCTTCTCTCCAGATCAAAGTGCGTGTGACTCAGTCGATTTTTGATCATCTCTTGGTGAAGCAGGAGGTACTCCTTCAGAGTGTCCAAGCTGTGTGAGGAAGAGGTCTCGAATGTGTCTGATCTCCTCTTTCAGTCCTCTGCAGGGCGTGCGTGGCACGACACTGGTCGTTTTTCAAGCATTGGTATGCTCCAGTCCGTTAGATCAAGTCTCACGTTCACAGAATATGCTCCAGACGCTCCTTTATCTGTTGTTGCTCTTTTGAAAAATCCCAAATAATGTTGATACCACAAAGATCACAACTCATCACAAAACAAAGATCTCTCTGTATGTGGTTGACGTGCCCTCGACTCGTGTGAGGACTTGCTAGTGATCTTCGTTCTGAATGTTCTATCCGTTGCGAGTGCCAAAGAGACCTTAATATCTGTCCAATCGTAGTAGGAGGCCGTAATTTTTGGACCATCAACTCGACCTCTCCCTCCTCATTGCCGTATACTTCTCCTAGACGTTGCATTATGGTCTGAATCCGTTTTTGGGTGCTTCAATCTTGGAACGGAATGTTCGTCTGTTGTAGTTTACCGATTGGCAGGGTGGCAGACAGAACACAAAAAACCACGACACAGGTTGTCTCTCAAGCATTGGTCTTTTCCAGTCTGTTAGATCAGGTCATATTGTCTCAGAGAAACTTCAAGATAGTCCTTCATCTGTTGTTATTGGGCTGGAAAATCCCGAATAATATGATAATATAAAAATCTGTCTGAAGGTGGTCCACGTGGCCTTGACTTCTGTGAGACTTATTTGTGACGATCTCGCCAGCAACGCTTATCTATGCTCATCAGCCACAAATTCCTCGTGTTGAAGATGACGACGCTGATGTTGCAGTCCGAATGTTTTCGGATGGCATGACCCAGACCGGGAAGGTTTTCACACCTGCAACGACATCGAATATCTCTGCTGTCCACAATCGTGGAAATCATCTCTTGATAAAGAAACGATCCATAGCCCTTCTAGATGACACGCTCCAGAAAAGAACAATCAGAGTGGGACAGATGTGGAGATATGACACAAAAAGAATCATATCCTCTACAATTCATTTATTAACGGGTTTGCATCAAATATGAGTTATTCGGTCTGCTGCTCCCACTTACAGTAGATACCATTGCTCTTTGTACATATCTAAACACCAGGGAGGTATAATAACGCCGGTATACACTCTGTCCTCAACGCTTGTTCGAAGAAAGAGACATCACCTGAAACACCAGCGAGTGCTTGAAATCCATCTCCCATCAAATGGCGTTGAGAGTCCATCACTGGCGCAAGTTCCATCTCGTGCCATCAGAAAATCGTCTGAAGAGCACGCGCTCCTGTCCTACGATCAGTACCAACGATCGGAATAAAGTAGGACTCACCCAAGAAAAATCGGCCCCACTTCCTCACGCCATGAGTGAGTCGGTTCTGCAAAATGTAGCTCATGAACACATCCGGGTCAGCTGGGATAACCGGCACAGCCTGTTGTTCTCTCCTTCACATAGAAAGGATTGTGAGGTCAACTTCTCCTTCACCTCTGCTCCTCCAGCTGAGTCTGAGGCGGCAGGAGGCGCCACTGGTATACCTGTGAGCCTGGATTTGAGAGCGCTACGTGAACCGCCGATCCGGAGCCCACGCTGACAACAACTCTCCTTCAATGCAGGAATGGTGAGGCCATTCAGATCTGTTGTGATGTCTGATCGGAGAAATTCCTGTGTCTGTTACAAAGCGTTCGATGGTTCAACTCACCTGATTCGAAGAGAGCTGTGTCCAGCCTGTGCAGAATAGAGTCCGATGAGATGCTCACGTCGATTCGGTGTAACCAAAGGGACAGAGAGAGAAGAAGTAGAATGGTGTGTGTGCCAATTGTCTTGACCCCGCTTGTCTGCCGTGGTTGAGTAATTCGTGGAATGGACAAAAGACCCATCGTGATGCTTGCCGTGAAAAGTCAGGAAGGAACTGCTCGCTGATTGCTGTTTCTGACCTACCTGAAGAGTGTCGCCATCGATCCCCAAAGAAGGCTGTAGTCACTCACGTGTTTGTGGCGCCTTCAGTCAATTATCATGGATTCACGAAGTGGTGAGATGAATCATGACCCTCTCAGAACTCCTCAGGGCGATCTCCATCCTTCCTCTTTTCCTCAAGAGACCGACGAGAATCTTCCAAGCCGTCAGCTCATTAGCGGGCAGCAACGCGCTCGCTCATCAATTGTTCTAACACGCCATCTGGTACATACAGCTTATCGAAGGCCGCTCTCAACTATCTCCTCCGCAGGGTATCTGTGGAGTACACCGAAGTCGATCTCATCTCTATCACGATACATCCTGGTACAGTCGAAACGGGCAGTCCCACAAGTTCTTGTAGAGATACGAGTACTGGAGAAGCATCGCCATAATGTTGGCGATCGCCGACAAGGCGACAAGGGAGAGTCAGGAGAGAGAAGAGATAAAAGAATTGTGATGGCCCTGTGGATCCTTTTCTAGAAACCTGTGTGTGAACCCTGGATTATACCTCTCCTCAGATGTTGTAGAGAGTGATAGAAGCTCGCATCCCTGAAGTGAATGTCAGATGTCACTTGTTGTAGGGGTAGATCGGGTGGGAGGGTGGCGGGCATCCAGCTGGGTGATTTACTGGTGAGAGGTTGTAAGGCCAAGTGAGGAGATTGGTTGAGTATGTCTATGGCCTTCTCTTGGTCGCCTGAGGTGAAGTTGAGACACATTTGGGCGGAAAAATATAACATTAACCTTTATCGAGGAGGAAACTGAGATTACGATGCAAGAGACGCGAAATGACATCGTTCTTTTTCGCTCACATCATCTTCTAAGGTAGATGCAGCCTCACACGTGATAGTGCTGGTGTCAGTTCGAGAAGCAGAGCACGTGCAATCGAGTAATACGCTTCGACATTCACAACTTTTCGACACCTCTCTTCACTGTCTGTATTTTGTTACATCATTCGATTCAGCATTGAAAGTTGCATCGAATGATACCAGTCTCGAGTGCATTAGACCTCTCATAGCAGAGAAATACGTGTCACAAATCGTAATTTTGTAACACCTCACTTCAACAATCTTGTTGTTTTACATCATTCGATTCAGCCTCAAAAGCTACGTTGAATGGCATGTGTATCGACCGTTGGAAATGGCTGGCAAGTGAGATATAGGCGTTGCAATTCGTAATTCTTTTCGTTACAGCGGGTTGTACTGATGACCGATTTTTCTCTTTTCCGGCACAAGATCACAAGATCTGATCCGATCAGCAGCTTTCTGCATTCAAGTCCTCACGCTTTGCAATTCCTTTCTATTTCCTTTTCTTCTGTATGCCTTATGTCCCCTCATCCGTCTCGCTTCTCATTTTAACATCTCCTCCTAGTTCCTCTTTTTGCTCTTTGGCTGCCACAAGATGAGAAGAAGAGATCATCATACATAGCTGAGCCAACCTAAGGACAACTTTTTCACGACGGGCAAGATGGATCGGGGACGAAATCGCAAACGCTCACAACTCTAGCACGCTGCTCGACCATCACAATCGACTTCTTTCGCACATCATGTTCTGATAGTACGGCAGATGATGCCAGATCCTTTCAAGAGGTGGACACAGTGACCCTGGCTGAAGGTCATATCCTCTCTTGAGTATCGCCTCAGTTGGACGGTGAGAACGAGATCGTTTGTATGCGAAGAAAGAAGCCGCTGTAAGTGTGGCGATGAATGTCGCCAAGGAAGTTGAAAGGTTGACGGCTCTCAGCAGTTGTCTTCCTCAATTATTGAACGTCAGGATGAGTGAGTCGATCTTTCTCACATCAACATCTTCACATCATCATCACACCCTCTTCTTTCACATATTTGATCATCATTCAGAACGATCTCTCTGTAAGTGGTTGACGTGGCCTCGACTCGTGTGAGGACTTGTTTGTGATCTTCGTCTCAAGTCTTCTATCCGTTGCAGGTGCCAAAGAGACCTTAATATGTATCAGTGCGATCGAATGTCCGGCTACCGATTGCGATGCGACCAGGAGGCAGTATCTTCCTACAGACGGTGGTAGACATCATCGTTGCCATGTCTGATGATCCCTCCTACCTCCAATTCGAAGTACGTGACCATTGTCCAATCGTAGTATCCAATTTGGCTCTTCCTGTGACCCTCACGACGAGATCTCGTACCTTCTTACACCGGACGGTCAAATCCTCACTCGAATATTGGAAGATCACTGACGAGGAGTCATCACAAGAGAGGATATAAGAGTACCCGGAAAAGGAGGTCACGCGATCTCTGAGATCATGAGAAGTTTGGGAGACAATAGACCTCACCCCCACGCCGTCCTACTCATTGGGTGAGTGCACGTATTGATCCCAGTGCAACAACAAAGAGCGCCCACGGTCTCTCTATTCTCACCAGTGGGTCCCCACGACAATGTTCGTTCCTTCTTGTTCAACATCTCCGAGAGAACTCGGACAGGAAAGTCCAGTCGCTGTTTTTTCAGTTCAAGTTGCGGCACCAGTGCACTGGCCTGAACTACGGCTTACCATGTGTCCTTGGCATCCTTTCTCTGACATGCCTCGCACTGCTGAGCGGCTACGACGTACTCGAGCTGGAACGTCTGCTGCAGGATGGTTGAATGGAAGACCTGATTGAGAGTTAGAAGGGAGAGGAGAGCTATTAGATATTAGATCATAAAAATTCATCCGAGATTAGTCATAAAACAATTGAGAGTTCTGATACTAGTACTACGTGCTGATGACATTTCTTAGTGGTGGTCTCTCTTCTTTCTCAGGTTGCGTTAGTTGCTGTAGAGAACAAGTGAGTGTCAATGAGTGGAAGCATCGTAACGTCAACTAACTTATCAACAGAAGGAGCTGATCGATCCCATCAACTGGGTCTGCACATCGATGACCCTTCTCTCTCCATCGCATGAATTGCGATACAGGTGGACAGAATCGAAACCGGAAAAATCGAAACAAATAATAAATAAAAGGAAGACGACAAACAACGGAAGAGAAAAAAAAAGAGGGGATCAAAACTAAACGCGCCCACAAACTGAAGTCTTCTGTGGTAGCTGATGCTGAAGTCTCCTGGTGGAGCCGTCGTTTTGCACGATGCTGAAGTCTCCCGGTGGAGCCGTCGTTCTACATGATGCTGAAGTCTCCTGGTGGAGCCGTCGTTCACACGATGTAAGGGGTCCTTCTTATCTGAAGAAGCGGTCGGATCGTCTTGACTAGTATCTAGTAGCACGAACCGTACTTTTTTGGACACTAGGTCGTGAAGCTGAATAAGACGGCTGCTGGGCTGTGTAGTGGAATGTCGAGACTGTAAGCCAGTCAATATTCCGCTTGCAGCTCTGCCTGCTGAATTATCTTTACGTTTCGAGTCAAGACTACGTAGTTAGTAGACACGAAACTTTTGCTGGGAGGAAAGGCCTCAGGAGCTCGTGGGGTGTCCGTGTACGATGTGGAGCTTGAGCTTTCCTGGAGCTACAAGTCTCTGTGTGGAGACGTCCACCTGACGACGGGCAAAGTGTCTTGGCTAGTAGATAGTCGACACGATGCCTCAGACGTGCAGTGCGAGACGTCTTCTTGGAGCCGTTGAAGGGAGTAGCTCGCAAAGTGTTGTGTCTGCAACACAGAGCTTGTAGCTTTCCTAGAGATGCCAGTCTCTGTGTGGAGACGTCCACCTGACGACAGGTAGAGTGTCTTGGCTAGTAGATAGTCGACACGATGCCTCAGATGTGCAGTGCGAGACGTCTTCTTGGAGCCGTTGAAGGGAGTAGCTCGCAAAGTGTTGTGTCTGCAACACAGAGCTTGTAGCTTTCCTAGAGATGCAAGCCTCTGTGTGTAGTTTGTACAGAGTGTAATGCAATTGAGCTGTATAGCGGATAAATGTATTGGATAGAATGAATGAGATTATTGAGTTTACACGTTCGATTAGTGATTGTATAGATACAACTGTGTAAAGGATAAACAGTGTATGTGTGTATTGCCGAGCAATTTTTTAACTCAAATCAACACAGGGCTGATGTTTCTAGCATCTATAGAGACAAAGCGAAGAGGATAGAGGAATATAGTGATTGTTTATTCAGCCTCCATATTATTACAAGAGAAGTATCGCCAAGATCATACCAAATGAATAATACACCAATACGGTCGACGGTGCCTCATTTGGTGCTCTATAGCTGGCACTTCCACCACCACAAGTGAACTCATAATACTGTTGAAATGGACTCTTGATGTATATCTGACACTGATCGTGAACTATGCTTGTCTGGCTGGTACAAGCAACTGCGTATTGAATGACCGCACCCTGAGCTCAATTAACAACCACAAGACGAAGGATTCACACCTGATATGAAGAAGTTCCACAATTAGGGAGCAAATAAAGTTCTTGGATGGAGTCAGAGGACCCAGGAGCTGAAGCCAGCGTCCCATCATAAACTCAATCACCAGGTATACAGCTGTATGACAGACTGGGGCACTGAGACATCTGGAGTTTGATAGGTTGTCTTGCTCGAGAGGGAAACGAATTATGCAAGAACGCTGAGCGCCCACGGTCTATTCTCTCTCTGTTCTCACCAGTCGGTCCCCACGACGATGTTTGTTCCTTCTTGTTCAACATCTCCGACAAAACTCGGACAGAAACTTCCTGTGGAAGTTTCTCAGTTCAAGTTGCGGCACCAGTGCCGCAAAGCGAGTTGCGAATCGCAACATTCAGTCCAAATATAGCTGACCTCGAAGAAACAAAGAAACATCTCTCAAACCTGCAAGGAGCCCAGGTCTTGTGAGTCTTTGTGTTTGGGTTGTTTCTTGTGGTCGAGAGAAGGACGGTCCAAGATGGGACTGAAAGTGGCACGGGAGAATGGAACTTCCCTCGCCGCAAAGATTAAGAAAGCTTTCGGTTGAGAAATGATCGCAATTAGGACCCGAAGGTGAGAGAGTGCTGTCCGATAGGATTTGACTGATTCTGAGGAAGGATTGTGAGGGACACCACATCTGGTCGTCACCGAAGGATGACGCAAGCCACGACGGCTCAGCCGTCAGGAGAGCCCAAAGAGGTGAGTCTTTGTGTTGAAATGGGAGAATGATGGCCCCTATAACTGTCAGATGTAAGTCTTCAATATATGTAGATTGCTTGAGCTTACAAAAAGAGAAATAGACTTGATAACATGTAGATGAGAGCTGCTTCCCTTGAAAATTGAAATTCATCTTCCCTCTTGAGAAAGTCATTACTCGATGGGTCCCACAACAACCGCGTGTTTGATGAAATGCGTGATCTCTCTCGATTTACCACCTTTTGTGATGTCCACGTTCAGCATTAGATCTCACGACTCTGCTGGATTGCATGTCACGTCGGTAGATTGTCTACACCAAGAGACGGCCGAAGAGCGTATCCTATCTGCCTCTTCATCAGGAAGATGCGACAGGAGAGTATAGAAGAAGAGAAGAGGACACAAGAGAGGAAGAAGAGGCGAGAAGAAGAGAGACGAGAGGAGAGATGGGAGGGAACGTTGAGAGGAGAGATGAGAAAGAAGGGAAGAGAGAGAGGAGTCAAAGTGGAGGAGAGGATCAGAGATAGGAGAAGATGCGGAAGAGGAAGCGACTGGAGGAGAGGTAGGAGGAGAGACGAGAAAAGAAGTGAACGGAGAAAAAGAGGGGAAGCAGAGACGGTGATGCAGATGTTGAACCGCTCTCGGATGAGGTGGCTCAGATTAGTCACTCACGTGTTTGTGGCGCCTTCAGTCAATTGACATGGATTCACGAAGTGGCGAGATGAATCATGACCCTCTCAGAACTCCCAAGGGCGATCCATCTAATCCAAGACGATGTCATTTTGGCTGAATTACTCTCCAACTTCATCATTATCAACCATCCTACCTTCCGATGAACACAATGAGTAGCTCTGCAAACAGCACTGAACAGAATATCTGGCTGATCTCTGTTGTCAACCGTGGTATCGGCTTAGTTACAGAGCTGCAGAAGCTGGCAGCGAAGCACAACAACTTGCACATCGCCAAGCTCACTTCTGGCTCGTCAAAGAGGCCAAACAAGTGGCAGCTACCATCGAGAAGGTCAGACGATCGTTATGTGTGTCATCAGTCTGACTCTCCTCAAGCAATCTGGCGGTCTTGACTACGTCATTGCCAAGGCTGGTATCGTTTCCATGGATCACTGACTCAAGACAGAGTTCCACTCGGTGACGTGAACGAGCACTTCCATGTCAATGTCGTCAGCGTTCTCGTCTCATTCCAAGCCATCCTTCCTCTTTTCCTCAAGAGACCGACGAGAGTCTTCCAGGCCGTCAGCTCATTAGCGGGCAGCAACGTGTTTGCTCATCAATTGTTCTGGCACGTCGTCTGGTATCTACAGCTTATCGAAAGCCGCCCTCCACTAACTCGTCAGTAGGATATCTGTGGAGTACGCCAAAGACGATCTCGTCACTATCAGGGTACATCCTGGTACAGTTGAAACGGACATGTCCCACAAGTTTTTGAAGAGATACGAGTACTGGAGAAGCATCGCCATAAAGTCAGATGATGGTGCTACGATTCTGATGGCGTTCGCCGAGAAGGCGATGAGGGAGAGTCAGGGGAGAGAGAGGAGATAAAAGAATTGTGATGGCCCTGATGATCCTTTTCTAGAAACCCTTGTGTGAACCCTGGATTATACCTTTCCTCAAATATTGCGAGAGAATGATAGAAGCTCGCATCGGTGAAGTGACTAGATGTCTCTTGTTGTAGAGGGTGGCAGACAGAACACAAAATAGCACAACACAGGTCGTCTCTCAAGCATTGGTTATCTCCAGTCCGTCAGATCAGGTCTAATTCTATCATAAGACATTAAGGACGCTATCTCATCGGCTGATGCTCTTTTGAAAAATCCCGAATGTTTACAGCGGAAAAAGTGTTTTCTCAAGATATCGCAGAGGAAGGGCTGATACCACAAAGATCGCAACAAAACAAACATCTGATTCGATTTTTCCGGTTGGTAGTCAAATGGTGCATTGAGAATGGATCACTTCTCTCCCGACTACTGGAATATGCACGAAAAAAATAGTAATCCAAATGCATGGACACCAACCAGAAAAACCAAATCATCTGTCCGATAAATCCAACCAAGTATCACAAGAATCGGAAGATGAAAAATTGTCTCAGTGCCATCTTGGACTGTCCTTCTCTTGACCACAAGAAACAACCCAAACACAAAGACTCACAAGACCTGGGCTCCTTACAGGTTTGAGAGATGTTTCTTTGTTTTCAATTGCCAACGGTGTGTGTAACGGAGATAAACTTGAACGAAGGCACACTAGAATCCAGATCTTTATTTGTTGGTCCAAATCCCTTGGTATTGTAATGCATGATGATTGAATATGTGAAAGAAGAGGGTGTGATGATGATCTGAAAATGTTGATGTGAAAAAGATCCACTCACTCCTCCTGACGTTCAATAATTGAGGAAGACAACTGTTGAGAGCCGTCAACCTTGCACCTTCCTTTGCGACTTTCAGCACCACGCTACAGCGGCTTCTTTCTTCGCATACAAACGGTCTCGTTCTCATTGTCCAACTGAGGCAATACAGAAGAGAGGATATGACCTTCAGCCAGGGTCACTGTGTCCACCTCTTGAAAGGATCTGGCATCATCTGTCGTACTATCAGAACATGAGGCGCGAAAGAAGTCGACTGTGATGATTGAGCAGCGTGCTAGAGTTGTGAGCGTTTGTGATTATCATCCATCTTGCCCGTTGTAAAAATGTTGTCCTTCGGTTGTTTCAGCTGTATAATGATCTCTTCTTCTCATCTTGTGGCAGTCAAAGAGCAGAAAGAGGGACTGGAAAAGATGTTAAAATGAGAAGCGAGTCAGCTGAGGGTCAGAATAGGTATAAGGGCATACAGAAGAAAAGGAAATAGGAAGGAATTGAAAGGCTTGAGGACTTGAATACAGAAAGCTGCTGATCGGATCAGATCACGAAAAGAATTACGAATTGCAACGCCTATATCTCACTTGCCAGCCATTTCCAACGGTCGATACATATACTATTCAACGTAGCCTTTGAGGCTGAATCGAATGATGTAAAACAACAAGATTGTTGGCCTCTCCTCCCTTCTTGATGCTCATCATACCAGTAGTCACCGCTGTAGTACTTTTGTATCCCTCAGTCTGGCCAGTTCCAGTGCAATTTGAGCTGTCTTCCCAGTAATAGGAGCTGTAGTTTCCATCCACAAGAGAGGCCTTGATAGAGTATACGTCGCCATCTGCTTCCTCCGGAAGGCACACATTAGCAGGAGAGATTGTGATCTCCTCTAATGTAGTGCAAGAGAGGTCAGAATAGAAGTTCTGCAATACACTAATCTCTGCTCTGGAGAGTACAAAAGTGAAAAACCGAACCCGAATCGAACGAAAAGAAAAAAAAAGGGGGATTTTACCCAGCCAGCAATTAAACCAATCGGACCACACAATCCGAAATCTCAATGCTCTCAGTTTGGACCTGTTTACTTCTTTTCTTTACTCAAGCATCATTCTCACTCAACGCCACTAATGTGGTTATATACACAGTAGACAAGAACATCTTCTCCTGTGCGCGGGAGGCAGCACGAGTAGTTACTATCGTCCCAACTTACACATGTATTCAAGGCTTCAATGGGA
Source organism: Planoprotostelium fungivorum (assembly GCA_003024175.1). NCBI lineage: Eukaryota > Evosea > Variosea > Cavosteliida > Cavosteliaceae > Planoprotostelium > Planoprotostelium fungivorum. The sequence continues at coordinate 103,484 of MDYQ01000184.1, read as the reverse complement.
GTTATTCCGTTACCTTCTCGGACGACGACCACATTTTAGTACAAACCTACAGCCGCTCAAACTTTCAATGTTTTAAGGAGACTCCTCCCAGTCCGTTATACAGTTATAAACCTGGTGTTTGCGGCTTAGGGGGCCGCAAAGTGGATCTCTATGATGGGACACTGGCTTCGGCTCCTGGACCCTCTGACTCCATCCAAGAACTTTATTTGTTCCCTAATTGTGGGACTCCGTCGTATCAGGTATGACTCCTTCGTCTTGTCTGTCGTTGTTAATTGAGTTCAGGGTACAGTCATTCAATACGCAGTTGCTTGTGCCGCTCAGACAGCCTTACCCCACGATCAGTGTCAGGCATACAATAACAACCAATCTCAACCATTTCAACAATTTTACAAGTTCACTTGTGGTGGAAGTGCCAGCTATAGAGCACCGAATGAGGCACCGTCGACCGTATTGGTGTATTATTCATTTGGTATGATCTTGGCAATTCTTCTCTTATAAGAAGATGGATGTTGAATAAAATATTACCCACGCCCATCTCACGGTAATTAATCTCTCCTGCTGTCCGAATGATCAGGCGATGCTGAAGTCTCCTGGTGGAGCCGTCGTTCTATGGTGCTACATGATGCTGAAGTCTCCTGGTGGAGCCGTCGTTCACACGATGTAAGGGGTCCTTCTTATCTGAAGAAGCGGTCGGATCGTCTTGAGTAGCACGAACCGTACTTTTTTGGACTGTCTTAGTCAAGACTGTAAGCCAATCAGCTCTGCCTACTGAACCATCTTTACGTTTCGAGTCAAACTACGTAGTTAGTAGACACGAAACTTTTGCTGGGAGGAAAGGCCTCAGGAGCTCGTGGAGTGTCGAGTGTACGATGCGGAGCTTGAGCTTTCCTGGAGCTACAAGCCTCTGTGTGGAGACGTCCACCTGACGACGGGTAGAGTGTCTCGGCTAGTAGATAGTCGACACGATGCCTCAGATGTGCAGTGCGAGACGTCTTCTTGGAGCCGTTGAAGGGAGTAGCTCGATCAGGTGTTTACACTACATTAACTTACAAGAATAAACACGTATGAAAAATGCAATTTATTGTTTGTGAGGCGATTGCCACACATTATATCTCATTCGGTTCCTCCACGCGAGAGGGTAGACCAGTGTTTCAATGGGTGGGACTTGCCTGTGTGTACAAACTACATACTGTCATACGCAGCGCTGATGACTCCATACTAGTACGATTTAGAGGATGAGACCAGATGATGCTCACGTGGATGAAGATGCGAACAGGAAGGCAAGAGGAGGCATTAGCCGTTGCAGGTACGAATACGGCGAGGCTCAGGCAGTCCTCTTGGCAGCTGCCGTCTAGCTGCGCAGGAAGGTTGAGATAATGAATGACATACATAGGGCAGAGTGACATTCTTGACCTACAAACGTGTTGTTGCCATTGATGGTCACATTGAATAATTGAGGCGCTGACAGAGTCAAACACGTGAAGATGACAGTGGTTATAACCATCTTCATCTGATTCGTTGTAGAATGGCTGCTTAACCCTCTGTACTGGGTGCGATTTGAATGAAAACTCACACCTCCGGTACTAGGAATATAGCAGCGTTGTCGTTGTTAATTGAGTTCAGGGTACGGTGACTGTGCCTTCTTTCCTTCGTGATAGATTTCGCACATGTCTGTCTTTTGACAAGCTTTCTTGGAGCAATTTGGTGTGAACCTGTGATTGTCATGGTGAATTCATTCAGATAGACTTATTCGTCAAATGTCGGCTGACATGCGAAGGTGTACCCTCATACTTGTTGTGAAAGGAGGTAATAGATCGCTTCAGTCGGGTCGTGAAGGGTACAAACAATGTTCTGTGGCACACACCCTTGCGAGATGTTGACTTGTTGGCCGTTGGCTGTGAGTTTCGACCAGATGCAATCGGATGGCCTCCTTTGCTTGTTGGGATTGTATGAGGCTGAGGCTTGGCGACTGGCAAACCCACTCCTGATGATGTTATTCTCCGTCGTGGTCTTCCACCTCGAATAGCACTGGGACTGGCCAAACTTCCACAAAACTGATGCGAACTATCGTTCGATTGAACGACAGCTGCACCACTCAGTATGCTCAGAACAGAGGTACCTGTGTTTCCATCACCGATTGTCGTGCGAGGCCAGCTGGCGCTCAGTGAGTATTGAAAGTAGATATTGAACTGGGTCACTGGAATGAAACCAAGTCTCTTCAACACAATTACCCAACATCCGATGGATGGACGGAGGAAGAGGAGGACAGATGCGCAGAAAGCAGCAGAGCCCGACACAGGATTAGATTGAAGACAGAAAGACCAGTTGCCTGGGGAGGAGAGCAAAAAATCATGTCACACATCTCAAAGGACCGGAGGTCCAACATAGGGGAACACTGCGTATGCAGCAGCAGTGCGTTTGAAGAAACGTCCACCTTTGATCCCACGAAGAGTGAGCCGGCTCTTCTTTTTCTTCCGATACACGAAGAGGACAAAGACAGTCATTATGACAGGGAGCACGGAGACTTCCACAATAACACCGCTGATGAACGTCTGCGATGTTGACGGTGATTATGCCTTAAATAGATGTATTCTGATCGATGCTACAGTTGAGTCCATGTCCATACCATTACACGCTGCTCTGGCGATGGGTTCAAACCTGATTCAGATCACATCACTCACTTATGGAAATTCCATCCGCCTCTTAGGGGTTGATTTGAAGGCAAGAACACTTCATCGAAACGTTGTCGAACTGCCAGTATAACAGAATCGCAGCCTTTGGATCGTGGGAAGTAAACAGCCGCGTTATGCGTGCAGCGTGGATCGGTGAAAGGTGGATGGTATTATTTCAATAAAGAGTTGCCGTAGAATTGAAACACAACACTATGATTTGGTTCTGCAGCAGATATATCCATGGCACTAGTCTTCTATCGACTGGCGATGATGTGGGATGACCTGATTAGAGCAACATCATCTGACAATGAAGCAGGGAGTGCGGTATGTCAGCGCTATTGCTCTGACAGAGAAGAATGCCTCTGCCATTGAGGCTCGTAGATGTACTACATAAAACTATGCTGAAGTGAAGTGGCTCCTTGTATTTCTGAGATGCCTGTTATACCACAGAAGGCCGGAGAGTTGACAGACGAGGACTTGATCAACAGTCCGGACCCCCAGTACATCGAACAAGACGAAGAGGCAACCGATCTGTCGTCGAGTTGGAATTGGTCGTCAATTGAAGGTGAGACATCATTCTTGAAGAGAGGAAGGTTATTCTTAGGTGAGCCATCTCATCCCTCCTTCATCAAAGGAAGTCTGCCAATGGATCTGTTTGAATGGCTTGATGGGAGACTTGTGAGGATGAGAAAGAGGAGAGTCATCACACACGAGAGATACCTCGATGGTATTACGACTTTGAGCCTGTGGGAGAAGAGCCAGCGTACCCGCTAAGCGATCTAACTGCTCGTAGGACAGAGATCTCTTCGACTGTACAAGTAGATAGTTCTTGACGATCTCTTCATTGATATTCTTACAGAAGGCCTTCAATAGCGTGTGAGACCCGGGATGTTATCCAACTCCCGTGCTTTTTTTATCCTGTTGATGATCAATGTACGATGTAATGATCAACGATTATTGATCGACGACCGATGAACAATAGAAGAAAGGAGGCGAGGAAGGAAGAGAGGTCTATCCCATCGGTCTACACGAGTGAAGTATCCCGCTCGTCGCGCTTGCAAAAGACTATCAGATTTTCAGTCCGATGCTGCAGTGTACGAAGGGACAATAGTGCATTCACAGCCGTCGGTTGCAGTTGTTCTCACAGAGCCAGTATCGTCCAATAACAATGATACAGTCACTGTCAACCTAACACCGTAAACGGCACCACGACACCGAAAACGAAGCCAGCAACAAGAGCGACAACAAAACTTTTTTGGCCATCATTCTCCCATTTCAACACAAAGACTCACCTCTTTGGGCTCGAGACGTCGTGGCTTGCGTCATCCTTCGGGGACGACCAGATGTGACGGCCTCTCAGAATCAGTCTAACCTTATCGAGCAGCACTCTCTCACCTTCGAGTCCTGATTGCGACCACTCTCAACCGAAAGCTCTCTTCATCTTTGGTGCGAGGGAAATGCCACTTTCAGTTCCATCTTGGACCGTCCTTCTCTCGACCACAAGAAACAACCCAAACACAAAGACTCACAAGACCTGGGCTCCTTGCAGGTTTGAGAGATGTTTCTTTGTTTCTTCGAGGTCAGCTATATTTGGACTGAATGTTGCGATTCGCAACTCGCTTTGCGGCACTGGTGCCGCAACTTGAACTGAGGAAAACAGGCTGGACTTTCCTGTCCCGAGTTCTCTCGGAGATGTTGAACAAGAAGGAACGAACATCGTCGTGGGGACCGACTGGTGAGAATAGAGAGAGAATAGACCGTGGGCACTCATTGTTGTTGCACTGGGATCAATACGTGCACTCACCCAATGAGTAGGACGGCGTGGGGGTGAGGTCTATTGTCTCCCAAACTTCTCATGATCTCAGAGATCGCGTGACCTCCTTTTCCGGGTACTCTTATATCCTCTCTTGTGATGACTCCTCGTCAGTGATCTTCCAATATTCGAGTGAGGATTTGACTGTCCGGTGTATGAATGTACGATCGTGAGAAAGAAGGTAGAGGATGCAGGAAAGAAATTAGAGGACGAGAGAGGAAAGAGGAAGGATGAGAGGAAGAGGGTAGAGGAAGAGAGGCAGAGGGAAGAGAGGCAGAGGGAAGATCAGAAGAAAGCAGAGGAAGAGAAACAGAAAGAGGTAGAGAGGACAAAATCAGAGGAAGAGAGGAAGAAATTAGAGGAGGAGAGAAGGAAGTTAGAGGAGGAGAGGCAGAAAGCAGAGAAAGAGAGGAGGAGGGAGGAGGAGGAGAGGAAGGAGGAAGGACGGAGAGAGGAGCACATGAGGGGCAAGGGGAGAGAGGAGAAAGAAGAAGATTGGAAGAGAGAGGAAAGGAGGAAGGAGAGGGAAGAGAACGAAGAGCAGAGGAGGGAAGAATCTTCAAGGAAGAGTGAGGAGAAAGCAGATAAGAGAGAGGAGCAGAGAAGAAATGAGAGAGGAGCCAACAAGAGCAGTGGAAAGGAGAGAACAGAGATGAAATCAGAAGACAGCAAGGAAGAAGCAGAGGAGGCAGAGAATGAGGCACAGAAGAAGAGGAAAGAAGGAGAAAAGGAGAGGGGAGAGAAGAGAAAGAGGAAACGGTACAGCAAGAGCAAACAGAAGCTAGAGAAACAAAATGATTGTAGGCAAGAGAAGCTAACAAAAGCAGAAGTGCAGACAGAGAAGGAAAAGGAATTGTGAGTGATCAATTATATACAAATGAGAGTGACATTGAGCTTGAAGGGTCAAAAAGTCTGCAAAGAAGAAGAGGACTATGGAATTATATAGTGCAATTAAAAACACAGGAAGGAGGCAGAAGTGGAGGAGCGCACAAGAGAAGGCAAAAGATGATCACAACATTTTTGGAGAATAAAAAAATTGGTCTCCTGAAACTGACCAAACAAACTACATACTGAACATAGGGACTATTCAATATTTCATTGTGTGGCTAAACCTTGACTCTTTTTGGCCTTTTTCTTCTTTCTCCTCTCTTTGTACTTCCTTCTGTCTCTCTGATACTTATTCAGGGTGTCCAAGCTCCTATAGGGTCGAACTCCAACTTCCTGCTGAGCTCTCCTCTTGACCTCCCTGTTGTCTATCTTCTGGGTGGCCTCCCTCTTCAATTTCTGTTTGTGTATCTTGTTCTCCTCTAAGCTGCTTTCCTCCTCGTATTCCTCTAGATCAATTCCCTGCTGCTCCTCGTATTCCTCCTGTCTACCCCCCCCTTGTACCTCCCTCTCCTCCAGATCACTTCCTTGCTGCTCTTCGTAATCCTCCAGATCACTTCCTTGATGCTCCTCGTATTCCTCTTGTTTACCCTCCCCTTGTACCTCCCTCTCCCCTTGTACCTCCCTCTCCCCTTGTACCTCCCTCTCCCCTTGTACCTCCCTCTCCTCCAGATCACTTCCTTGCTGCTCTTCGTAATCTTCTAGATCACTTCTCTGCTCCTCCTTGTACTTCTCTTCCTCTTGCTCACTTTCTTCAAACTTCTGCCTCTTGGCTTCCCTCTCTCTCTCTTCTATCTCCCGTCGTCTCCCCTCTACCTCCAGCCTCCTTCCCTCAATTTCCTCTTCTCTTTCGTCCATCTCCCTTTCTCTCTCTTTCATTCTTCTTTCCCTCTCTTCTATCCGTTGCTCTCTTTCTCTCACGTCGGATTCTTCTCGGCTCTCGTCTTCGCTCCCTCTTTTCCTCTGTCTTATCTGCTCGTACACTTCCATCTCCACCCTCAATCTCTCTCTCTTCTCTTTCTTCTCCCGCTGGTATTTCTCGTGTTTGACTAGTTCTTCTGAGTGCTTGAGGCTCTGTTGTCTTTGCCTTTCTTCCGTCTCTCTTGTTTGAACGAGGTCCAGAAAGGACTTGATGCCATCTTGACTTATCAATACACGGGCCTCATCAGGAGTTGCTTTTGTCGGTTTAGCTTGAAAGCTGTCTACCATACTCACCGATAGAGAACTCATGTTTGCTCACAAAGCTGTCTAAACCCAGTGATTCAAATTCCTTCAATATAGTGCAACGACATCCTATCATCTTTTAGCCAGAGTCGGATCTCTTCCTCACCAATAGAACGCAAACCTAAATGGTTGCACCGTTCTTGTGGTGCATTCATGTTTTGCGGTCGTGCACATTTGATCTGTCTTTGACCTTGTCTGTTTGTAAGATGAGATACAATACAGATTCGTCGTCCTTCGGCTTCCTGATGTTGTCTCGCGTGGTTCTCACGGCGTTTTTGTTGTCCTCGGTCGTTCCCAAGATATTCTTGTCTGTCTGCACCGAGGTGGGATAGACCAGCTCTTCGATTAAGAAGCTCAAACATTGGGTTTGATATCCGTGGCTTCTTTCTCCACCTCTTTTCGGGTGAGTAATCGCCACGAAGTATCCAGCGCCCTTTCTTCTTTTAAAGGCGCTATCTTAAACCCGGATTGCCTTTGAAAACCTCCGCCCTATCACATATAAAATCTCGTATTAACCCCGATCTCGTTTAAGTTTCATTATATTCCATAGGGCACGTGAGAGTGGAGATTATAGGAGGAGCCAAAAAGGATGCTAGAAGACAAGATCATCACCACCCCTTGCAAAGATGACGTTCATTTATACAGATACAACTTTGCAGGGAAGGGGGAAGAAGGTGAGGGGAGAAGAAATCGGCGAGAGTTGAGAAGGAGGACAGAGTGTGTGTGTCAGATCGAAAGCTACTGGAAACAACAAGGAGACCAAGCGTTTCTGAGGACATACAAGAAAATACCTGTCATGGTGTGGGCCAATAATAAGCCAGGGGTAGCCGACAAGGACACATCTGAGGCCGTCACAACAGAATTGAACCTTGACTCCGAGTCGTACTTCAACGAGCTGAAGAAATTAATATTTAGTATCCCTGAGATAGAGAAATTGGCAAAGAGTACAGAAAGGGTGAGACGAAAAGAGATGTTCAAGAGTTGACGAATGAAATAGGTTGATAACCCGAGCTACAATGGACAGCGATCACAAGAGAGAGGGTCTTACAACAGTAGATCACACGCGATATCACCCTACTACAATGGACCGCAGAGACTCTTCCCAAACGATAGTAATGGACAAGTTACACCCCCATACAACGATCGAGCACCAGGCCATCTACCGTACAACAATCGAGTACAGGGACAACCTATGTACATCATTAGAAGAAGAAACAATAGCAATACACAAGCACAGTCGTCGTATACAAATGGACCACAAGTGCAGCCTTGGGTCAACCGGACTACACAAGCACAATCTTCCAATAGCACACAAGCACCATCATTGAGCCACAGTGGATCGCAAGCACAATCATACAACACCAACAGCTCACAGATGCGACCGTACGGCAACGGTAACAGCTCACAGCCACAATCATCCAATAACAACAACACGACACAAATGTACTACAGCCGTCCAATAGTCCAGTCGTCGTACAATAGTGGCGGACAATCCGTGCGTCCGTATAGCAGGATTGGGCAGTCATACAACAGTGGCTATTCGTCATACAACAACAGATACAATGCACAAACAGACACAACTAGAAGGTGCGGAAGGTTTACTAGCATCATGTTTATGAGAATGACACAAATAGAAAATGGAATGACAATGGAAGAACAGAGAGAGGGCGAGATGGTGAGAGAGCAGATGGCAGAAGGTCATTCTCGCCCTCGAGTAGACCGAGATCACCACAAAGAAGACCTCGTTCCTTCATCAACGAAAGAGAAACCAGAAGATCGCGGTCACCCCAGAGGAGATCACGATGGTCACCAAGAAGATCAACTTCACCGAAGAGAAGAAGTTGTTCACCAAGAAGATCAACTTCACCGAAGAGAAGAAGAAGTCGTTCACCTTCCCCAAGGAAGAGATTACGATCTCCAAGAAGCAGATCTAGGTCTCCACAGAGTAGACGTAGATCTCAACCATCAGAGGATAGGTCTCTATCGAGGAGTAGATCTCGGTCACCAGACGATGCATATAGATCACCGCGAGGTAGATCTCTAACATCGAGGAGTAGATCAGAATCGCCAGCAAGTAGATCACATTCACCGACGACGGTTAGAGATGCAGAGAGAATTTTTGCAAGGGTCAGCGTATCGCCGTCGCCAGAACGGTCCATTGAAAATGGGTGAGATGATGGACATGAACACGCGACAGAGATTGATAGAAGATGAAAGGGACGAAGAGGTGGTGAAGGATAGAGACGACGTGCAAGCTGTCAGCAGGATGAAAGAGCCAGGGACTGCTGCTTGTAGGAATGAGGAAGAAGAAGCGGCCGACAGGAAAGAAGAAGAAGCTGCCCGCAAGAGAGAGGAGGAAGAAGCTGCCCACAAGAGAGAGGAGGAAGAAGCCGCCCGCAAGAGAGAGAAAGAAGAAGCTGCCCGCAAGAGAGAGGAGGAAGAAGCTGCCCACAAGAGAGAGGAAGAAGCGGTCCGTAGAAGGAAGGAGGAAGAAGCTGCCCGCAAGAGAGAGAAGGAAGAAGCTGCCCACAAGAGAGAGGAAGAAGCTGCCCGCAAGAGAGAGGAGGAAGAAGCCGCCCGCAAGAGAGAGGAGGAAGAAGCCGCCCGCAAGAGAGAGAAAGAAGAAGCTGCCCGCAAGAGGGAGGAGGAAGAAGCTGCCCACAAGAGAGAGGAAGAAGCGGTCCGTAGAAGGAAGGAGGAAGAAGCTGTCCGCAGAAAAGAAGAAAAGATAGCTGAGCATGGGAAAAAGGCAGAAGAGGAGAGACAAGAGGAGAGGAGAGAAGATAGCGAAGAGAAAGCGGTACACAATGTCATCCCGTTTGAGGAGGAGCCAGGGAAGAAACAACAGAAGAGGAAACTAGAAGGAGCCGCACTTGATCGATGTAAAGAAAGAAAAAAAGCAAGAAATAGCAAGAGACGGTTGAAGACGAAAGAGAAGAAGCGAGAGAAGTCACAACAGTCGAAGGAAGAGAAGCTGAGTTTGGAGCAACCAGAGGAAGAGCAGCCAGATGGAAAGAGGAAGGTGGAAAATCAGACCAAGAAACAAGAGGACAATGACAAGGTGAAGAAGAGATACATCGATGTATATTGATGTTGTATGCAGCATTACAAGCAAGCGGTGGAGGTGTTGAGTAGATTGACACCCAAGAATTTGAAAAAGCTCGATCGCTTTCTAGACACGAGAAACCGGAAATGATATCAATGGGTATCAACTTGATGAATGATAACTGTACACTTTTACTTTATATTCTTCTTCACATAGCATTGAGTCTGAACTTCACCTTTGTTGCTCAATTGATTATGAGCGATGGGCGACGATGATCGATGACGATGATCGATTGAATGATGTACAATGTGTCATCGATGGTGATGAATGATAGATGATGACGATCGCTGACCCCGTTCTTCTCAAAATAGAAGATCAATTGCGTGTAGAAGCTCTGGTACAGTTCTCTCTTTCCGTCTGTTATATCGTTACACCCACATACTCATCATCAACACTCACTGATGAACAAGAAGCCATTTCGATACCATCGTAAGTCTTCTGTTCCCATCTTAGGGAAACCATTGTACGACTTTTTTGTATCAAGATTAAATCTGTGTGACATCAGAAAGGAGGATGAGATGATTCCACTCACTGCCAATAGAACCGGTCTGTCTTCTTTACATCACTTGAATACGGCTCTGATAACATTCGAGCCCACGTCTTCACACACGTCCTTTCTCTGGCCATGATGGCTCGTATCTCATCAAAAGCCATTGGAACATGAGTGATTGAGAGGGATGCACTACTCACCACACGGGAAGGTACCGTGCTTCATCACACCGTGTGTGAGGCGATTAATGGACGGATGCAGAAGAAGGATGATGTGAAGATTTGTGGTCCGTGTGATCTACTTCTTCGAGCAGTGGCTGAAGAGCGGCTGTGACGTCAAAGTATTCAGGAGCGAGTGGAAGAAGAACAAACCAACATTCGAAATAGAGAATTACCGGAGGGATTCCCTTGTGCGGGTGAGCCAGATGATGTTCCAATGAAGAGATGATATGATATCTGATATAAGATCAGATTCAAGACATCTTGAGGAAGAAGTTGTTAGAATGTCCAAGTGCAGACAAGCCACCCGAGATGGAGGATTCTCAGAAGGTTTCCAACAAGGTGGGGAGCTACATGACTCAGTTCAGAGACGACACGATATCTGATGATCCATACAGATGAGAGAGGAATCATCTGAATCTCCACCTCCAGCCGATCAAACGACCAAGGGGCAAGATCGGGTTGTACTGATGACCGATTTTTCTCTTTTCCGGCACAAGATCACAAGATCTGATCCGATCAGCAGCTTTCTGTATTCAAGTCCTCACGCTTTGCAATTCCTTCATATTTTCTTTTCTTATGTATGCCCTTATATCCTATTCTGACCCTCAGCTGCCTCGCTTCTCAGTTCAACATCCTCTCCCAGTCCCTCTTTCTGCTCTTTGGCTACCACAAGATGAGACGAAGAGATCATTATACATAGCTGAGCCAACCGAGGGACCATATTTTCACGAAACCTGCAAGATGGATCGGGCACATAATCACAAACGCTCACACTCTAGCACGCTGCTCAACCATCACAATCGAATTCTTTTGCACATCATAATCTGATAGATCGACAGCTTACATCACATCATTTCAAGAGGTGGACACTGGCCCTGGATGATGGTCATATCCTCTCAACAGTATCACCTCAGTTGGATGGTGAGAACGAGATCGTTTGTATGCGAAAAGAAAGAAGCCGCTGTAAGCGTGGCGTTGAAAGTCGCAAAGGAAGGTGCAAGGTTGACGGCTCTCAACAGTTATCTTCCTCAATTATTGGACCTCAGGAGGAGTGAGTGGATCTTTTTCACATCAACATTTTCAGATCGTCATCACACCCTCTTCTTTCACATATTCAATCATTATTCAGAACGATCTCTCTGTAAGTGGTTGACGTCGTGTGAGGACTTGTTTGTGATCTTTATTCTCAATCTTCTTAGTATGTGTCAGTGCTTGACATCCTCATCTTGCGCTATTGGGACAGATAAGTATCTGATGACAGAAATACACAGCATGTGGAATGACCTGTATAGCATCACAAATATTGAACACGATAAACAAAACATCATGATCTGAGAAATTTTCATTTATGAGAGTTGCAGAGATGTTGATTTGAATGTTGAACGACATCCCATCAACTCATATATGAGAAAGACTTCATCAACTCGCGATCTGGACTGATCGATCTCACGATTAATTTGAATCATCAGATCAAGAGCCTCACAATCGCGGCATCTTCCGTCGATCGATTTCACCAACATTATCGATCTTGATGAACGAACACTACTCGATCAAAAATGAAGATGTGATGCAATCGAATCTATTCTTTCAATAGGGTGAGGTGTCCGTCCAATTTGTAGATAACATCCTTCAGGTGCACTCTCGTGATAACTCCCATCAGCATTCCGTTCCTCGTGACGTAGCCGTGAGTGAGTCTCATCGTGATGAAGAGAAGATGGATCTGGTTGAGCGGGTGGCTCTCCACGAAACGAATGGAGGTGGAGCGGATGACGATGGAAGGTGGCTTGGGGAGGTAGGGTAGTTGCTGACGGACCAGCTCGATGGGTGTCTCTCCTCCCTCTTGGTTGGGATCTCGAAGTCGATTGTATAGTTTGACCTTTTGTCGTGTCAGTCTCTATCTGATGATGAAGACAATGGTGTTGATGTTGAGAGATTGTATTGGGAATGTGTGATGCAATGACGATGACGTGACAATTGTGATCACCTTGTCTTGATAGTCCTTCAGACGCACGAGCGACTCTCTGTCCACCGTTCCAACCAACAGCATGTCCTCTGTCCACACGTCATCGTCTCCTCTTGTATCTGCATCACTCACCTCGGTTGTGTACCACGGGGAAGATCTTCTCTGTCGGGTCGTTCTCCAGCAGAGAAGAGACACTCTCGTCGTTGAAATCTTGCGTGACGTAAGAGATCTTCGTCTCCATGATGTCCTTTGCCGTGACAGTGTACGCGCTGAACATGATAAACTATAAATCCACGTACAATGTCTCACTCTTGGTGCAGATCGGGGAGGTAAGGGAGGTTCTTCAACTTGGAGAGGGACTCGTACATACCCAGTGAAGAGATCTTCCTGGCTGTAGCAACACCCACCAAGACGGTGATCTATCGCAATTGAATGAAAGAAGAGAAGAGAGGGACTCACGAGGAGAGGAATGATGTGTGAGTTGTTGCCTGTGATCTCAAAGACGATGACGGCAGTGGAGAGAGTGTGTGTGATACTTGCAGTCATGGCGGCAGCACCTGATGGATTCAATGATGACGTTTGGTGATCGAGTTTTAATTTTATAACTCGATGAAAGAGTGATGATATGAGAGAGAATGACTTACCGCAGATGGCGTATACACCGGGGATGATGGGATTATTTTCAAAGAGGAGAGCAGTGTTGTCCAACAGTAACGCTGAGATCTCTCCAAACATTCTCCCCACGGATGCTCCTATCTCACGTTCAATTCTCATCCACATCTCTCATTCTGGATGCAGATCTGCCTCTCACCCAGAGATAAGGAAGGAACGAAGAGACCACACGGAATGGGAATCAAGATACTCAGCGGAATCAAGATAAACTGTCAGAAATGAACGATTGTTACATCGATGGATGATTTCATGTGAAGAGAAGGAAGGATGGTGACGAATGAAGACTCACTCGACTGAGAGCAAAGAAGAAGAGGTTGGCGAATATGTTGCGATTCAGCCACTCCTTACTCTTCAACGATGTCTCGGACCACGTCTCAGCGTTCGCTAGATCAGACAGCGCCGCGGCGGGAGACAGCTGTTACACTCGTTCAACACATCGACAATAATAAAATGGATCGTCAGACGATGTAGAGATGGACTCACTGCCATGAATGAACCGAGCAGCTTGGGATAAGTGATGATGCAGGTGATTGTACCAAAGACAAAAGCCAGGAGATAAGGAGAGCGGAACCACTTGGAGTTTTGCATGATCCTCCTCCACGTACGGAATCCAAGGGCGTTCAGTTTGACGAAAGTGACGCCGAGGCAACCGCAGGTGAAGCCTGTCATTCGATCAGTCATCGTGGAACGTGATCGCGATCGTGTGATCATGATCGATGTGGTGATCGAGAATGATGACCGGTCGTGATCATCTCATCGTATCAGGATCACGATCACGATCGTCATGCATGATCTATCCTATCACGGATGAAACGAATGAGAACGAAATCCTACACACCCAATAGAGCAAATATGCACAACTCCACCAGTCCAAATCTGGACCTCTCGGGAACAAAATGAGTCGTCACGATGGAAGTGAATCCAGCTGTTCCTCTCAGATGACGAATGGTGACGTCATCACTCACGGTGGGTGAAGTAGGAGTTCCAAACGTATCTCCACACGGTAGCTCCCGTGACGGCTCCCAGGTAAGCGTACCAGTAATTTCTCGTGGGATAATAAGTGGAAGTGACTTCTATACTGAACAAGACACCACCGACGGGTGCTCCTGTACGGTGTCAGTCTGACATTTTGAGACTCGGAGACTTGGAGAGGATGGGAAATTTCACCGAAATGACTGGCGACACCCACGGCACAGGCCGCTCCCAACATGATCTGCAGCAAGAAATCGTTCTACCCCGTGGTCAGATATCTTCCCGCCATTTTTCTCACCTTTCGAATGTGGCGGAAGAGAGGGGTACGGATGAGACAATTGGCTGTCGATTTTCAGAGGAAAATAAAATAGAATAAATCATCGACTCACCCATGATGCAGCACAAGTGCACGAAAGGACCTTCTTTACCCAATATCATACCACTTCCGAGGGCCAGAGTGATGCCGAATGTCTTTACGACGAGAGCTCGATATCCTAAGACATATTTGAGGTGGATGCCACTGATGATGCTCTTCATCTCTGGAATACCAGAACCTGATCGAACGTCATCCGATGATGATCTCGATCGCGATGGACATGTTTGATGATGATGACTCCACCTCCAGCCTGTGGTGCTAAGATCGACGTGAAGAAGATTCCACTCCACAGAACGATCAACAGATAGATCCACCACAGACACCACTGTCCGAATGGATTGTCCACCAAGTGCATGAACTTTCCCCTCGCTGTTTCTGTCTCAGACGAATGTAAAAGACTGGAGGAGTGGATTTCTTCTCTTTTGGATGGCTCACCTACACCCAATTGGAAGATGGCGATGTCCATGCTCGAACTGAGGAGACCGGCTATGACACCGACGGTGACTAAGAGGAAGGTGGACCAGTTTCTCTGTATCAATTCGTGTGAATCTGTGTCATCGTGTCAGAAGATATGGGATGAAATCATGTGATGAGTGAATGGATTGATGTTCACCTTTACTCCATTCTTTGGGAGAGTCGAATTCGACTTTAATGGCGTTGGGGTCGGTTGGTGCATCAGAAGATGATACATCGATCAGTTCATCCCTTCTATATGCAGTTCTCTTATGTACAGTGCTTTCTGTAGAGGTCCATCTGATAAATCATTCAGCATCCGTCGCTTCATGATGTCCAAAAGACTCACGCTCCCGAGAGAACATCGATGTTGGTTGGCATCAAAATGTTTCTGTCGTCGATCAGAGGGAACACGCCGGATATTTCGAAACTTGAAGACGTGACTCACTGCAGAGTGACCTTCTCATGCATGTCCATCTCTGCGAATTGATCCTGAAGCAGTGGCTCATCTTCGTGAAAGTCGAAAGAGGGTAAGAGGTCTTTGACAGCCTCTGCGATAGGGTTCATGGCCTGCCCTGCAGGCAGTGTATCCGTCGTCTGTCTAAAGTTGCCGGACTCAGGGTCTAGATCATCGAGGGGTACTGCATTTCGTTGTGAAAGACTCTCCTCATCTGCGGGAGGTTGCGATTGCATTGGATGCTCTGATGTTGCCGATGATTCTACGACCACTTTTCCGACTCTCTACAACTTGGCTCACACAACCCAAACATTTCCTCCTTTCATCTGAATCTCTCTGATGCACCATCTTGACGAATCGTAGTTGTCCTTCAAAGACTGTTATTTTGTCTCATCAATGCCCTACTATTGAGTGGTCACGTGGCCACCTTCATCACGAGGCTACTCCTTACTGACATCTCACCACCCTGCAGACAGCCTCATCTATTTCAACTAAAGAAACAGAGGAAAGGGCCACAGAGAAGAAGCAATATGAAGGTAGATCGAAACACCATCTTCGTCTGTGCTGGTATCATCGCTTTGGTAGGGTCAACGAATTGTTCACCAGCATCTTTCGAGATTGAGTCTTGATATTCTCCGGTCTCCTGCTCATCCTCGTTGGAAGCATTGGTTTATGTGCTGCCTATACAGAGAAGCCATTATTTGCCCGTCTGGTGATCGATCGAAGAGGAAGATGATGTAGCTGACCAAGTTCAATATTTTTACCTCATCCTCTTCCACATGGCAGCTCATGTTGTCTCCCTGTGCATCAAATTCGCTCTCTTGAACTCATTCGCCGAGACCTACTGCACTCCAAAATGGTCTCAACCTTGGGAAGCTACGACGATTGCGTCAGCGACTACAAGCACACCGTCATCATAGTCACGATCATCCTGATCGTCAGCACCCTCCTCATCTGTGGTGTCTGTGCCTTCGTGGCTCACACGTTCAACAAATCCCAAGCGGAAGTCTATCGCACGACTCACGATACGTTCAAAGACGCTTCGTACTCGACGTTCACAGCACCTCCCGTTCAGGTCAATCAGTCCGCAGTCCACGCACCGACCTCTCAATATTGATAAGGATAAACTGTGCCGCATCTCTTCTACTCAAAGATGTATACATACGAATATCTACATCATAGCTGAGTTGACGAGAAGATCCTTGGAAGATGACGATGAATGCTCCGAGTGATGCTGGGATATTGTTTAATGTAATAATCATCTTGATTATGTTCAGAACGTGCAACAGGAAGAAGAGGATTTACTCGATGTCTTGGACTTGAATCTGGATCTCATTTGATTCTGTAATCGAAATTCCGCGTTCGGGTGAAAATGATCGATATGCCTCGTCAATTAAGCTGAGAGTATCTCTAGACCACATGGTCACTCACATCTTCGTGTGTCTTTCGTTTCATACCGGATTGGTATCAAACCCGAGGATGGACTTCGGTGATACCGAAGTGCGAACCCCGAAGCCCGAGGAGTCCGATCTCTCTTCTCTTTCGTCCCTAAGTACTTCGGTTCGTCCTCTTTCTTCTCCTTCCTTTCTTATCGATACAGGATGATCTATCTATCTCTATCGTTCTACGAAAGAGGACAGAGAAGCTGAGAGAGGGCGTTCGTGTGCGGTCGGGCAATTGAGAGATTCATTCCTCGGGCAATTACAAAGTCCGAGCCGTTTTATACAGCAGAACCGCCAGACAGACAAACGATCTGTAGTCGCCATCGTCCATACCGCAGATGACGGAAGGAGATAATCGAGTGGCTCCCACTCCCAATGAATTGGAAGGAGGTGACGCATTGACATCCGCGACGACGATAGTCTAAAGATGGACCAGCGACCACACCGAAAGAAGAAAAGCTCATCGGACCCTATCAACTCACACGTCGGAAGTTGATCATCATCTTACTCTCCCTCGTCTTGACCCTCTTTCTGGCTGCATTGGACAACACCATCACATCGACCGCTCTCCCCAAGATCGCCGCCGATTTCCAACGCATGGTGTGTCTGTCACAGATTTCAATCACACCGTCTCATCTTCTATCAGGATCTCTACTCGTGGGTCATCGAAGCGTACCTCTTAACTTCGACGGTGATGAGCCCCATCTCGGGACGACTCAGCGACCTCTTTGGACGCAGGATCCTTCTCATGACTGCAGTCGTATTCTTTCTCGTGGGCTCGGCTCTGTGCGGTGCAGCCACCTCCATGATCTTGTTGGTCATCTTTCGAGCCATTCAGGGTCTGGGTGGCGGTGCTCTCATGTCCATCGTGATGGTCATCGTGGCCGATCTGATCGAACCGAGAGAGAGAGGAAAATACACCGGATTCTTTGGACTCTGCTTTGGCGTAGCTTCCGTGGCTGGACCAGGTGGGCACCATCGATAGACATCGTCATCGCGTGCACGATGTTGATGGCAATGCAGTCGTGGGTGGTCTCATCACCGATCACATCTCGTGGCGATGGATCTTCTACATCAACTTACCCTTCGGTGTCCCTGCGCTTGTTCTGTTGTGGTTCTTCTTAGATTACGAGAGCTACAAACCGGTGCAGAAGGAGGCACCTCAAGTCGTCGAAATCAAAGAGAACGGTGCAGGTGAAGCGTTGTAGATGGAGAGACGAGGTGAATGGAATCAGTAGAGCCTTTCGTGGAATCGGAGATGTCAGAGATAGAGACGGAAGGAGAGAAGAGAGAAGACGAAGAGAAGAAAGAAGAAACGATGGAGGAGAAGAGAGAAGAGAAGGAGAAGAAGGAAGAGAGCAACCAACCCACCACATCCAACCTACCCTCTGAATTCAGAAATGTGAAGATCTCACCTTTTTCACGTTGATCTCACCTCCGCAGATGTCAAAGAGGCAATTGGCAAAGTCAATCGATTACGTCGGGCTCCTCTGTCTCGTGTCTTTCATCGTCCTTCTCCTCGTTTCTATTTCTTTTGGATCGACGAAAAAGTATGCGTGGGACTCTGGTGTAGTCATCGGAATGTTAATCGGTGGTGTCATCATGCTGGTTCTCTTCATTTTGAACGAAGGTGAGCTCGTCTTCCTTTGAGTGGAAAATAATATTACAATTGATTTTATCTTATTTTATTCTGACGGAGGGGACAGGTTTCGTGGCGAAGATTCCCATCATGCCCCTCGCTCCGTTCCGCATTCGAAACGTCGCACTCTGCCACGCTCTCGCTCTCATCATTGGCTTCTGCATGATGAGCGGTCTCAATTACGTCCCCGTCTACTTTCAGACCATCCGAGGAGATTCATCCACCATATCAGGTCAGTCCATCTACAACTCTCCCGTTCCAATCAAACTTCCGTCTCTTTTTCACCATCTCTCCGTCAATTCTCCACCACTTCTCCATCAATTCTCCATCACTTTTTTATTGTCCTCACACCGTTCCAGGTCTGAAGATGATCCCCCTCGTCTTCGGTCTGATTGTCACCTCCATCGGGAGTGGTGTCGGCATCAGCAAGATGGGAAAGCCTTACCCCTTCCCCATTTTGGGCTTCACCTTTCTCACGATCGGAGTGGGTCTCTTGTCACTGCTGAGAGTGGACACGAACTACGGACTCATCTTCCTCTTTCTTCTCATCTGGGGCGTCGGTCTCGGGTTTCTCATGCAGACGGTGGTCATCATCGTGCAGACGTCGGTGGATCGAGCGAACATGGCTTCGACGATCACCGCTAACACGTGAGTTTGTATGCTTTGTGGTCACGATCATCATCCATCATCCACATCAACCATCATCATCCACCATCGTTCAGAATGTCCATTCTCATGCGATAAACAGTTTCCTCCGAACCATCGGTGGAGTCCTCGGCGTTCTGACGTGTCAGACTACCCTCCAATCCTACATGTCCTCCCACACTGGTCTGCCCGTGGAGCTCCTCATCCGAGACTACATCCTCCTCCTTCCCAATTCGGCCCAGATCTTTGTCGAATACTGCAAGGCAATCGACACGGTCTTCTACATCCTGTGTCCCATCGGTGGGGTGGGGCTCATCTTGGCCATCGCCATGGAGAGAGTGGTTCTGGCGCCCCCTCCAGGACCTCCTGGAGCTGCAGCTCCATCGCAAACTCCGGAGCCGGTGCTGGTGGAGTGAAGAGAGATTGTGAAATAAATGAACGGAGACGAGAATTTATTTTGATTTATTGGAAGGAGAGGGTGGCGGTCACGGCGTGATGATTGGACAGCTCATGAGACTTTTGTGTCTTGTGGATGAGACACTCTGTGGCTTCTAATTTCATGAATTGCTGATGCCACGTTGAACCAAAGTAATTGTCGAGGCCAAAGATGTAGTCTCTCCTCATGGGCTGGCCGTCGGCCAAGTCATTGGTGGAGGGGTCGTACGTGTAGCTGTCTGTGTCCACTCGTTCGGTCTCTTCTTCGTCTGTCAAAGACATCAGATCATGATGGACAACCGTGCGTCACCTGACGTCTTCTTCTTTCCCTTCGTCTGTCCCTTCTGAACTTGTTCGCCTTCCTTCTTCTTGTCTCGTACCTATGTTCATTCAACATGCATTTTGTGCATCATCATCAACTCACATCAGAATAAAAATCCTTCGCGACGAACAAAGACTTGAGTTTGATATAAGAAGGTGAGCCTGCGTCCATCGCAAGGTCTCCCGTTAGGAGGACACCTGTCCTGGCGAAATCGAAGCCAGGTAGTCTGCCATCTCGTCTGGCAGAATTCAGTTGGGAGACTGTGTCACTGATGAACTTGTGAATCTCTTGGACTTGTTTCGCTTGGACGTTCTCACTGTCGATCAGTGAGATGGATGGAATGAAGGTTGGTGATAATCACTCTTCGTCCAATTGGGTGTTGAAGATCAATAGATACTTTCCACTGCATTGGGAGTTGATGTCGATTAAGATAGCCTGGACGCTCCTGGCTGCGATGGATGTGGAGAAGATGTGTTTGGAATACCACAACTGACGAAAAGATTTCTTGTATGAGAACCAGAGACCACCAGTCTTGCACCACCAGAAGAGGATGATGTTCAAGAAGTATGCTGGGATTGTTACTCGTCCATCTTCACAAGATCCCTGGCTCACAGAGGAATGATATCAGGGTCGATGCGGCGCAGAAGGGAGGTACAGTGTGGGTTTCAGAGACAGCATCTTGGAGGGGTGTGACGTTACTGATCTCATTCAACAACGCATGTTACGAATAATCTCATTCAATCGAAAGAATTTACCTGCCCCATACACCTTGTAAGACGGCGACATCTTGGGTCTTGATGAAATCTGCGATACGACGCACTCTTTGCAATTGATCTCTACTGCTCTTAGGATCCGACTTCAAGAGGTAAGCCTCTAACGTAGTGATGGAGAGCTGCTGCGTCATGAGATCTAGATCGCCGATTGGAGGGCTTCCCAGCGGTCGTTGTTTGTTAAAAAAGAAATCGATTATCATATAATACTTGAACTTTCCATGCTGTCACACGAGTTCATCTATTGTCTCGCAGGCTTAAACCCTGCTGTCTCCATCTCTGTCTTCTTCTCTTTCATCTTCTCTCCTCTCTTGTGCCACGTCAGAGCGGTGAGTGTGGTCCACAGTAAGACGACCACACCGCCCCACACGCAGAAGAGAACGATCCAAACGGTGGCTGCCTTCACAAACACCATGCCCAACGCGATGTTTGATATGGCCAACGAGAATGTGAGCCTTCCCAGCCAACGGTGGATGATGCCCTGCCGCGATCAGTTGGATTCAAGTGCATGTCGGTGTCACTGGAATGGTGGGGGTTCCTCTCTTTGAAGGATCTTTCTCCGCTCTGTGGTCGTGATAAGCGTGAGCACCGATGCCTGCATCGTATCATCATCACTGTCCCTCCCGTCGTAATCATCGTGATGACGGACTTACCCAGGATGAATTGAACGACAACAAAGAAGGTAGCCAAGGTTCCGATCCATGCGTGCGCGACGATGATCCTCAACGTTTTGTTCTTCCCCGGTAACGTGTATGTATTTCCACCCAGAACTACTCCCAACGCAAACGCGATGACAACTAAGACGAAGGCGACCGTGTTGAGAATGGCGTGGTAGGGCAGCCACCTGAAACGTGATCAGAAGGTGTGATGAGACGGAGTGCAGCACTTCTTCTTGTATAATTTGGCAAAGTGGGCGATGAAAGCAGCGAGAGGCAGTAGAATGATGAAGGCGATGCACATCAGCACGATGTGAGCTGTCTTATAGCCGGTGGAGTGCTCGGCCGCGACGACCGAGATCATCTGAGAAGTGCTTAGGCGGTGAAAGAACATAGGATCTCATCCATACCGTGAGGAGTATCCATGTGGTTGTGTGCATGGTGGGTGGATGTTGTGATCTGATCTGATCGACCTTCTCCACATGCTGAGCTCGAAGGCACTATACCCCCATATCTCGATCTCAAAGTAGATAGACAGAAAACAGAAAAGCCCCGCATCTTGATCTCAAAGTGATTAGATGGAAGCCAGACACCCCACAACGCCCTATCGATTGACACGTGAATAATTATTCTTGAAGAACAAGAGATCGACCTCCGCTGCCGCGATTCCCTAACTGGACTACCATCAAGAGCCGTCAAAGAACAAGATCTCAACCTGTATGTGAAGTTAAGATGATGACAAACGATAAGACGACAGTTGAAGACAGCAGTCGTTGAGATACGGCCGTTGCCTCCTCTGATGCATCATCGCTGATCCATCAGAGGAGACAGCGTTTTGTAGCCGAACAAAATAAATACAGTATTACGGTACAATTTCCTTCGTCATTTATACCCCTCGTGTGTACAGCAGATCAATACATTTTGATACTTTGTGATTACTTTGTTCAAGTCTTCGCGCGAAATGTTCATCCTGAACATGATCTCCTCCAAATGGTGTCTGCCTCTAAAATAAGGGCACAACCTGTTCGTATGATCAGATCACATCACATCAGATGAGATTGCATGAGACGAGATCGAAAGAGATCGAAAGACGATGATGACGCAACATGCATGTCACCTGATCAACGTCTGAAAGAGTGGTCCCTTGTCATTAAACTTCTCCAGATGAGTCAGTTCCCAAGGTTTCAAAGGAATGGGACTGCTCGGATACATCGCACCCTCTTCCTCCTGCCGCCTGCCCCCGTCAGTCTCCTCTACAACGCGCCAATACATCCATCTACAACCGGCCACAACGCTCACCTCGCCACCTGCGACGGATTTTGGGCCGGATTAGTCTGGGGCGGCGGCACTCTCAAATAGACAAAGGTGTGGAGTTGAAGGATGAGGTCCTTCTGCAGCATCCACACGACCGTATCTACAAACTCTCGGTGGACAGATTGAGTCACGATGTAGTCCGTGTGCTCTCCCAAGGTCTTAGAGGTGGAGAATCTCTCCATCATGTCTTCGAATCGAAATCCGGGGGAGAAAGTTCTGAGAAAAGTTCAGCATGTGGAAAATTCGGAGAAAATACCGGGAAAATTCTTCGCTGAGGAGACGATAAGAGAGGGGGTTGTGGTTGTGGTTGAGGGTGTAGATGTTGTTCTTCGTCAACGTGTCGATTATCTTTGCCCTGCCCCAATAGACAAGATGTGCAGCCAACCTGCGAAACTCTTCAGTCGATGTTTTATTTCATTTTATTCTCGACGAGAGAAGAGATATGCGAGAGACATCGCGAGGTGTGAGGAGATATCACGAGATGAAAGACATCATGAGGCATGACGTCACATGAGACATCACATGAGACATCACACCTGTACAGATATGCAAAGGGTATATCCAATTCGATCTGAAGCTCTCTGAATGATTTGGTCGGTTTAGCTGATTCGATGAGTTTTCTGAGAAGAGGTGAAGAGTCGGGGGGCAATATGTTGGACCATCGCTGCTTGCTGGTTGATGTCAAGAGGAGGAGGGTATGGTATGGACGGATGGGAAATTCAGAGTGTTCGGATGGATCGTCTAAGCTGCAGATGACCGTGACCCATCTGACGTTTGTTCAGTGGATGTCTCTCATGAGATGATGAGGGTGATCGTCATGGTGTGCGATGAAGAGTCGACGATGCATGATCACATCATCATCATCGCGATCGCGATGACATCACACGATCACGATCATCATCATGATCGCGATCACGATGCAACGATGATGATCACGCTCACCCATTGAATCTGATGTTCAGATTTCCCTGCTCTCTGATCATGTGATAGATCTCCCTCATCTCCCTCGCCAGGTGAGACACACTCAACAGCTGCGACGTCAAGGCCTGATGATCTACCCCAGTCACTCATCTACATCGTTGTAGACGGACCCACCCGGCTTGAGCACGTCCGATCGATCGTCCCTCTGTGCCACGAGCCATTGTTCCCTGATGTGAGCCATGAATTTCGCCTGCTCTTCTAAATAAGAGCAACGATACTGTTCGTGTTCTAATGCAACTGTGATCTGTTCCACCATGTGTCTGTACTGGTTGATGGTGCCCACAGTGTACATATCACTGTGGGCTGTAGAGATGAGTTGACGTGGGAGGTCACGGTAATGTCACCTGGATCGTGCGGTAAGCCCTCTTCTTCGGCCAAAACGATGCAGAAATTGAACATGCGGAGGACGTCACGGTCAGAGCGACTCTTACCCAGAGAGTTGACGAGGAAGGAATCTTCCCTCTCTCTTAAGAGGGCAGGGTGACCTAGAAAGTACGTGTTGTCGATGGTCTGATGAAGGTGAGAGGGTGGAGGTGATGGTGGATCGTGATGGAGGAGATGGGATGATGTGATTTGGTGTGTGATGGGATGACACTACGATTCGAGGATGGGATGTCGTGCAGATGAGACGGTGTGAAATGACGTGACTATGGGGTTGGAGGATGTCGATGAGATGGAGATGAAGAGCACAAGAGCGAAATACCAGTTGGAAGAAAGAGTTACAGAGCGCCGGTTTTGGAAGGAGTTGAGGAGCGAGTGTCGGTGATGGAAGATTGTATGCTTCGAATTGCTAATGTCATGTGAGATGCTAGAACAATGTGCAGCCACATCACTTGGACTTCGGTTGATGTGCCAGTCTTTCCATCTGTAACAGCCCATACCACTCTGGCACCTGCTGACTCATCAAATTCTCAGTGTCATGGATCAGCGTCGCTCACTCTGTCCGTTTGATTGTTTATCAGATGCATTGTCTTTATTCGCTTTCGCTTCGTGGTTTCGATTGTGCGCGAATGCTTGCAGGGTCTCTTGGGAGACCTGAGATCTATGAACGAGTGAGAAGACGTCACGGATTGCTCACATAAGAAAGGTAACTTCACCTGATCACGCTGGGATAACGGAAGAGGAGTTGATCGCCGACCTGAGACGTATTGACTACGAGAATTAGACCTACAGTCTTGTATAGAGGTCCATTATCCAACATCGATGCGGAATGACATCACATCACCTACCCGACCGGTTTGTAGACTGAGTGCTCACATCACAGCATCTCTCAATTTATCTTCCGTTCACTCATCAGAAGTATCCCATAGATCTATACACACAAGGCTCAGACTCTACAAATCATCTTTCGACTGCTGATCTTTGTCATGGATGATGATTTCCACTTGACGCCTCAGCAGAGAGCGGAAATGATACAGAGATTAAAACGACGTGTCGCCGCAGTGGATGTCGAACAGATGGAGAGAGATGTGAGATCATGTTTGATGTCATCAATTCACATGTCTATCAGGCACCCATCTTCGATGGAAGATGTGTCGGCTGTGGATTAGATTTCTTTGTTTATGCATTATTCGGCCTAGCCTTCTACTATACTATCTTTTATCATTACAACTTGCAGTTATAGCCTACCACCTGACACCGATCTTCACGGAAGTTTCAAATGTCCAGAGCAATATACTCGAAAACTTCACCAAAAGATGAGGTCTGTTTCAGTTGCAAACTTCATCATGATCAGAATAAAGAAGAGAGAACGTGAACATTGTATGTGTTGATCACTGTTGATACCGTATCATCGTTTGACCGTCCTCCTCTATAGATCGATGCCAAAGCACTTTAAAATAATCTATGGCCAAAAATGAATGAAAAAGGCCAATCATACTTCCTTTCATAAGATGGACCCCAACGAAAGCAAAGATAAAGAACCAGATTTCCTCGTACCGTTTATTTATCGAAATTTCACTCATCATTGCTTTATTATAAACAATTGAGGCCTCCATGTCCCTCTAATGCTGATGGATCCACACGAGGATCAGCCAAAAGTAGCCGTACCACTTCATCATGTCCGTTTGCAGCTGCCTCCCTCAAGGCCTCATTGTCTTTTGTTGATGGATCCACACGAGGATCAGCCAAAAGTAGCCGTACCACTTCATCATGTCCCTTTGATGCTGCCTTCCTGAAGGCCTTTTCGTCTTCTGTTGATGGATCCACACGAGAATCAGCCAAAAGTAGCCGTACCACTTCATCCTGTCCCTTTGATGCTGCCTTCCTGAAGGCCTCATTGTCTTTTGTTGATGGATCCACACGAGGATCAGCCAAAAGTAGCCGTACCACTTCATCCTGTCCCTTTAATGCTGCCTTCCTGAAGGCCTTTTCGTCTTCTGTTGATGGATCCACACGAGGATCAGCCAGAAGTAGCTCCACCACTCGACCTTGTCCCCAGTATGACGCCTTTATGATGGCCAATTATCGTACGCTGATGGATCCACACGAGGATCAGCCAAAAGTAGCCGTACCACTTCATCATGTCCCTGTGATGCTGCATTCCTGAAGGCCTCGTTGTCTCTTTCTGATGGATCCACACGAGGATCAGCCAAAAGTAGCCGTACCACTTCATCATGTCCGTATGATGCTGCGTCCCAGAAGGCCTCGTGGTCTTCTGTTGATGGATCCACACGAGGATCAGCCAAAAGTAACCGTACCACTTCATCATGTCCATTAAATGCTGCGATCCTGAAGGCAAAGTTGCAACTTGCTGATGGATCTACTCGAGGATCGATCAAGAGTAGTCGTACGATCTCGATCGAACCATCTTGACAAGCCATTCGAATTGGCTCATTGTCTTGTACAGATGGATCTAGCCCTCCGCGAGTCAAGAGGAAGCGAACAGAGTCTACCATGCATTCTCTCACAGCCAGAAGCAGATCATCGTCGGTCAGCCAGTCAGTGAAGCCGTCCACTGACGTCGTCAGAAGAGAGAACAGTTTGTGACATCTTCTCACCGACGTCTTTCCACAGCTTGCACGTGCTGCGAAGGAGAGCAAACTGTTTCCTCCTTGTGTTGTGTGACTCAGGCCAGGAGCGTTTTCTCTTCCAGTATAGATGAACCTCTGGTTCAACGTCTCTGTTGAGCACAGCGTGTAAGATGGCTCGTGTGATGTCGTGACTGGTGATTATCCCGTTCATCGTCACTTGTCTCCTCTGCCGATTAGAAAGAAGAGATGAGCTGCGCGTGCAAGAAGGGAAGAGGATGTTGTGTGAGGATTTGTGGTGTGGCAGTGATCCGAAGAAAATGCGTGGAGTCATTCAGAAGAAAATGCAAAGAGAAAGGAAAGGAAAAACGGAACGCGATGAAAGACGTGATCTTCAGAACAAAATGAAGCAGAGAGTGCTTGTCAACTGCACACTATGTAGGCTCTCTAGCTAGAACATTTACATCACATTTGTTTTTCGACATGCGATTCGGTTTTTCCGGTTGGTGGTCAAATGGTGCATTGAAAATGGATCACTTCTCTCCCGACTACTGGAATATGCACGACGAAAAAATTAGTGATCCAAATGCATGGACACCAACCAGAAAAACCAAATCATGCGCTCGTTTCAGGTGCCGCTGCGTAGATATACAATGCCATCAAATCAAAGAATAAGGGACATCTCTCTCGTCAAACACATCTCGTAAGGCCGGGTTCAATTGGAAATAGAGATCTTCGTCTTGAGATACCACCAGCGAAGTTGGGTTTGAGTCTTTTATTCTCATTCTCTTCCCTCTAGGTGCATCGTTCGCTTGTTGGGGTGGTTGTGCAAGATGAGTCTGCCTCAAGTAGTGAGGGAGATGTCTGTGGACGGTTGCCGATATCCATTGGTACCAACAGAGGACTGGCATGGAGATCGAAGTTGCTGCTGATTGTCTTTGTGTTCATGGTTTTTGATATTTTGATGATGACGAGTGGCGATGATGGCAAACAATATTGATGGATGATATCTCACCATCACGATCATCCCTCAGATTTGTTGTCTCCTTACAGGTGTACAAGCCAGGTGTGAATCGGAACTTCACCTTTGTTGATGAATGATGGGTGACGATGAACAATTGAATGATGACAATGTGTGATCGATG
The DNA here is from genome assembly GCA_003024175.1 of Planoprotostelium fungivorum. Lineage (NCBI taxonomy): Eukaryota > Evosea > Variosea > Cavosteliida > Cavosteliaceae > Planoprotostelium > Planoprotostelium fungivorum. The sequence continues at coordinate 75,862 of MDYQ01000184.1, read as the reverse complement.
GTGATGAAGAATGACAAGAGCAGTCGATGATGACGAACGATCGATGATTGATGGTGATGAATGATGGATGATGACGATCGCTTACCCCGTTATTCTTTCCGTATATCAAATGTACATCGATCTTATTTGGCAAATTCTCCTTTTGAATTGATTCGTTCTGATCAACTTCTCCTACATCACCTAACTCGAGGAAGTCTATGCCGCACAGGCTCATACCTTGAGAAGGACACGACTCCCAAGGTAGAGGTGATTTTGCTCCTCAAGCTGGGATACTGACGAGTATTAGATCGTAGAATGGTGTGAATGGGTTATTCTAATGAGTGAATTCACCATTCGAACGTAATCTCTCCAATATTCGCTACGTCTAAAGCGTAAATTGGGACCGTAATGCTTGGTGGCGAACGGTTGCTTCTGGTATGTGATCGTCTCACCTGACGCCGTGTGTGAGGCAATTAATAATTATTAATTGAATATTGAATAATAATAATCATTTGATATTATTTGAATAATATGCAGATTCTTCCGTACCTTCTGCATGAATCTTCCTATCGTGAATGTTTGGCTCATTTCAAAGCATTCAACATCCTCCTTGATCCTCTGTGCGTGTCTTTGGGTCTTCTCAACGTTGAACTGTTCTGTATCAGTGGATGTGTTACACCTTCCCATCTCACGTGGAAGTTGAGAGGCCCAAAACCGTCACGGGTTAAGTCAACTCTCTCCACCTCTTGTGTCTTTTTGCCTTCACTGTCTCCTTGCTGATGGAGGGGAGGTTACTGATCATGCCTACTCTCCCTCCTCCAAACTTGTAGACTCCAGCGGCCATCAATCGCTGCTTCAGCTCAAAGATGCTGAGAACGAAGAGCTCCCTGATGTGTTCCTAATTGAATCAGATGATGGAAGACCTTTCGATCCGTCACCTATGAGTGTCTTGAACTCTGCTCCGGGCGTAACATCTGTGATGTGTGCGACAGATGGTGCTCACATTGATGTTCTTCTGATGTTCCATCTCTGAGAATGAGACAGAATCGGCGGCCAAACGGTCCGAGTTTGGAGATGATCCAGAACCGAGTAATGTGTCTCTGTTTGGTGGATCTCTTCCAAAGGAAGGAAAGGCTGTTGAATGTATGCTAGATCGATTTGTCTTGACCCCCAAGATTCTATTCAAGTATCCGCGATCATAATCGTCGATCATAATCGTCGTATAAATGACCCACCAAGATGATCGCCACTTCAGTTTGAGACTAAAGGTATTGCTGGTTGGTGTTTCGTGTTCGCCTGTGGACTGAATTCCATTTTTCTTTGATGTATGGGTTTCTGTCAAAAGGGCGATGGCCTCAGCCCTTCTTCGAAGAATCGATCTATCAGTAAGCCATGTGTCATCTCATCTTCAGAACACATATCTCAACTTGACTGGAGGTCGTTGGGTGTTGTAGAGACGTGCGTACGTTAGGTGATGACACTCGTTACAAAGGAGTAGGTCCAGCGAATGAGCGATGTGCATCTCATCGTAGAGGTAGAGGATTCTCTGTCTGTACCAGGTGCCACTGTGGCAGAGAAATGTCACCCGGATATGACAATGGAAGAGCTGGTTAACGTCGTCGCAAAGAAGCTCAATATAGATGAGGTAGAATCGACTCTCTTCCCTATGTCTGCACCTGATTCTAACGTGATGGATGTCGCTTGTGCTTATCATCCGAACAGAGCCAGACGACTGACTATGGACTCTCCAAGTGGAGACAATCCGATAAATATGGAGTCAGAAAGCATACGAGAGAGATGTCTTCTCATTGGACAATCAAGGAGCAGAAACTGAAACCGGGGGTGAATAGATCAGAGCATCTCCTATATGCTCATCGATCGCAGACGATCTTGACTTTCGGACGTCTGCCGAAGAATGGGATCCTATTGACCATCTTATATCAGGACGGTTTAGATGAAATCAAACCGAGGGACACTATAGTCGATCGGTGGGCCTTCCATCTTACGTCTCATTCACAGCTGAATCCACACGTACAGATTCTCAATGACAGACACCGTTGCAGATATCACAGAGAAGGTCCGATTTCACTCATCTCCCTCCTCTGATTATCATCCAGATCTTCCATCGAATGAGAGACATCGGCCGTATCACCGACGGCGACGTCAAAGACTGTTCGTTACTCTTCTTCAATCGCAACAAGAACCACACCTCCATGGACAAAGTGAAACTCATCTGTGAATACACCATCCAACACAGGGTGAGTCCTCATCCGTAGACGACACGTGAACTAGACAGACACCGGTGATCTTTCGAAAGAGGAAGAGAGAGGAGGTGATGATTCAAGTGGAGATCGAGCAGTACGAAGAGCTGTCGTGCGCCAGGACGGTGACGACAATGTGCGACGTGCATTGTACCATCAGGTGAGAATAAAATAGAATAAATGTGGACGGAGAATTGAGGTGAACAGTGAGGTCGTCGATTTGGTTTGTAAGAAGAACAATGTACTGATAGAGAATTCTTCAGAGTGAGTTACCGTCTCATCGCATCACACGATGATAGTGTATCATGAATATCACATGATATGCTGATACATCATGATATCTGTGAATTAAACGAGATATAACATAACGATCGACACATCGATGCACTCTCATGACATCACGATCACACATCCACACCACGATCATCTCACGAGACACAGTTTCTACATGTGTCTGTCCGATCGCACAAAACTGAGAGACACTGACACTCTCTCTTCTCACCGTCTAGAGAGGGGGGTGAGTCCATCTACAACCTGCCAGACTGATCCGTACCCATAGGAGAGACTCCTCCTTGTACAGAGAGAAGACATACAAGTCAACGAGTTGTCCCGATCGAACGCAGTCATACTCTGTGAGAGGAGCAGCGGTCCGGACATGTCAGATTTCTACTCGGAAGATTCTGACAGGATGTACCGCGGGCTAGAGATCGAGGTGATGACTCGTGACGATGTCGTGATCACTCACGATGGGTCGGCAGAACGATCTACAACGCAGGATATGTCAGATATTGGGTACGAATGTGGTGGAGAGAGAGGAAGAGAGGAGTATATCAGATTCTTCCTACACACACAGGAGAGCGTGAGATATCTGATGACGTCACACCACGTCATCCGTTGATGGCGTTGTAGATTGAGTCACGGGCTGAAGGCTCCTCCCTCTACGTTCAGGGAGAAGAACGTGGAGGGAGAAGAGAAGGAAGAAGAATTATCGAAGGAGAGGAACTACACGTTCAAATGTTCTCCGGAGCAGACTGACAGGTGAGAGCTCATGCGTCCATCATCGTGATCGTTCATGATCGATCGACCGCGACGATCGTGATCGACGATCGAACATGGATTGAACCAATCACAGAATCACGAAACTTACGTCGGGAGGGACAATGAGAGCCCTTTCAGCCACTCAATTCGATACTTCGTGGAGACTGAAAGGAAAAGAAAAGGAGATCATTCGAGAGGAATTCACTTTTTCAGTCGAAAACGAGAACGAAGCAAAGATATCCACCGAACCGTCTCCACGGTGAGTATTTACGTACGTAATTACGTATATCGATACGTACCCAGGATGATCTCCGCGGAGGTTCCGAAGGAGGGTGAGGTTTCATTTGAATGAAATGTTTCATTGGATGAGCTGACAGTGACAGCTGCACCCAGGAGAAAGAGAGTCAACCGACCGGGAGCCCTCCCCCCTCGTAAGAAAGAAGACGATGATCTGGTGATCCATCCATCTACAACCGACCAAGATATCTCTTCTCTCTTCTCATTCTATATATCACGTGTCGTTCGATCATTTCATTCTGATTCGATACCCTTCTTCACGTGGAATGAATGGGAGAATGACTGGTTGTAGATGATGGTCTGCGTCTTCATCAGCCCACAGAGATATTACAGCATCGCCGTAAACCAAGAGTGCACGGTACGTGACGTCATCACCGCCGTTAAGAGCCGCGTCAAATCGGTACACCCCCTCCACCTCATGCAGGTGCAACCTTTTATTTCCTTTTATTCTCCATCTACAACGAGCCACAGATGAGTCTAGACACCTCCGAAGAGAGGATATTGCAAGAGGGAGAGAACGTGAAAGAGATCAGAGACAATTGGCAGGGCACGAAGAGATTCAGATTCATCCTGCAGAGGTCGCATTCTGGTGAAAGTCGACACTCCTTCACAGTTGATCGTGACCCAGGAGAGAAGAGAGACACGGCAGATTGGCTGAAAGGATCAGCAGATAGTCTGGGTCGATCGATTCACAAGAGGAGAGAAGAAGAAGACAACGCCATCATCGTGGGGTCTTCTTCCCTGGGAACCGAGAGGGGGTCGTCCGGTGAGATTTCGATGAAATTTCGCGGACATAATGAAACTCACGATCACAAGCTTCGAAGGTGTGGATCGCCGAGGGCAGGTTGACGAGAGAGAAGAAGATAGGACAGGGTTCTTTTGCAAAGGTGAGAAGAGATGAAATAGAAGAGGAGGTTGAGTGGTGCAGGTGTACAAGGGAAAATTGTACGGGAGAGATGTTGCCATCAAGACACTGACAGGAAGGATCGTCAAATCCAACATCGATGCGTTCAAGACCGAAATGTCCGTATTGATGTGAGGGTGTTTTATTTCATTTTATTCTGTCGTGTAGGCAGGGTCGTGTATACACCGAGGCTGAATGTGTGTTAGGATGGTTAGAGGAGAACATCTGGTGCATTTCTTGGGTGCTTCTGTACACGGTGATAAACTGTCGCTCGTGATGGAGGTGAACATTTGAGACTCAGGAATTGGGACTCACGCGGAGTACAGTACTGTCCGAATGGGTCACTGCACGACATGCTGAGAAAATCGGATGAAACGATCGATCTACAATGCGCCCTGTCTTGGATGTCCCAGGCGATCAAGGGTATCGAAATACTGCACAAATTGGAGCCACCATTAGTGCATAGGGATATCAAATCTGGAAATTTACTTCTGGATTCTCAGCGGAACATCAAGGTGATGGATCTCGCTCATCATCATCACCATCTGATCGTGTATCGTCATGATCATGTTCAACTGACGATCACACGATGAAAGATGATCACATCGTGAAGCTCATCAGATGACTCATGATTCGATCAGGTATGCGACTTTGGACTCGCGAGAGTGAAGAGCACGATGAACGCTCAGACTTTGGCCGAAGTAAGGGGCACTATGGCATTCTGCCCTCCAGAAATCTATTCCGGCACCCCTTATTCCACGAAATCAGACGTCTACTCCATAGGTGCACATCACCATGCATCAACATCGTCATCATCGTCACCATCATCATCAATCATCAATCAAGTGACGCGATTGATAGGTATGGTCTTTTGGGAGGTCGTGACGAGAGCCTGCGTCGGCAGTTACGTCGCCCCTTTCTCTGAATACGAGCGAGTCCAATTCGATTTTCAGATCTTAGCTCTGTCGTGAGTCTCATTCACCTCTTCCAATCGATTGACATCGACGCCAGACACGAAGAAGGGCTGAGGCCATCCATCCACCCTCTCTGCCCCCAGGACATCAAGTGAGATGATGATGCGATGCGCATCGATGATGATGACTGATAAGATGGAAGGAAAGTCATCGAATCGTGTTGGAGCTCGAAGGTGGAAGAGAGACCGGATTGTGAGAGGTTGACAAAGATTTTGATTGAGATGGAGTATTTTACAGAGACGTTGTAAATAAATGATTCGCCGTGTATTTGAAACGATTATCGAACCAATTGAATGGCTCACACAACATTTTGAGTTAAGCGTCAACGCGGGATTTTCTATGGTTTATTTCAGTCAAAATTTTGAATTGACCCTCAATAACGATGGGGGAGTTGTAGAGAATGAGCACACAATGAGATTCTTTATAGTTGAGAGAGTTTCTTGTCCACATTGATGATATTTGCAATCACAGTGAACACTGCAAGGTGCTGTGGTAATGAGTGGCGCCACTTCTCTTGAAGACAATGAAATTGTTTCATTCTCCCAAAGACATGTTCCACAATCTCTCGTCGAGAAGAGACATAGGAGTTGAAGGTTTGTTCCGCTGCATTAAGGGTGTACCATTTTCCAGCTGTGGGTGTCACTATCTGATCCAAATGCCGATAGATCTTGTCTCCCAGCAGCTTCTCTCCTTCAAACAGCTCCTCAAGTAAACCACTGGCTGAAATCATTGATAGGTCATTGTCACTGCCTGGATACCCTCCCCAGACATGATGGATGAATCCTGTGCACACGTCCACAGCAATCTCATACATAATGGTATGGGTCTTCTTCTTGCCAGAGTAGAAGAGGCGTTGAGTATCTGCATCTCGTGATCAGCGTATAGGACACTCTGCACCATCTACAGCAAGGCTAGGGATGTTCAGCCCCCCAACCAGTCGGTTCTCCATGCGAATCTGATATTGTCACCTTCAACAAGATCAACTTCTCACTGTGTCAAGTGCCTGATACAAAAGAGCAACACAGCGCCAGACCCAAAATTGGTGCGTTTTGGGATCTACCATCCAGAATTCAGAGGCAGCATACTTGCGTGGGTAGGCCTTGAAGAAATAGAGCATCCATAGGACATGAATGGGCTCTGGAATATGGTTGTCACATGCATCTGACAGTATGATGGATAGAAGAAGAGCAGTCCCTTGTGTAACACCAAAGAGGGCATGAAATCTCTCATGGTGATATCCAAAGAACTGCTCGTGTCGTGACATGAGTAAATTTTGATTTCCGTAATTCTGATTCGACTTGCACATCACTTGCACATCACTTGCACATCACTTGCACGTGAAATTCCACACGCAGTTTCACATCACTTTCCAGATCTGGGCGACCTCTCAAGGAAAATCTGAATAGCAATGAAATCTCTGTGAATTAGTCAGATCTATTGGAGATTTCCAAGAGTTTCGGGCACACTCGAAACTTCGCGTGCAAGTGACGTGCAAGTGGTATGCAAGTGACGTGCAAATGACGTGCAGCGCAAACGATTCTAGAGGTGTAATTTGAGGCATGGGCGGAAAGGGACCCCTGAGGAAGACGAAATCATCGAACGATTTGTCAAATCACACGGTAACGAAGCCAAAAATGGGGCAGCTATGAAACAAAAAGGACTTCTCCTTGATAGAACAACAAACTCGATTTCGAATCGGATGAAGTTCATACGGAAGGCACACAAGCTTCCAACTCCACAAGCCGCAAAGCAGATCTCTCTCGTCGATGATTGTGAGAGATTATGATGATATGTTGCTGACTGTATGCAGTGAACTCTTGGATTAGCGAGAAGACATCAAAGAAGGTGACGAAGAAGGGGAAGGCAGAGGAATCAGACGACGAAGAATCGAGCGAAGAGGAGCCTCTCCCACCTGCCCCAAAAAGAACATCCCATACAGCAGATGGGAATGCCAACAAGAAGATAAGAGTTGAAGAGGACCATGCCACCATGCCACCGGTCTATGTTGCCGTCCTTCTTAATCGCCGCACATACTGCTTCTACTTCCCTCCGATTGGAACTGAGGTGCAGGCATTGATCGAGGGTGGAGACACACTTGTTCTCACCTACAAGTCCACACTCTCACAGAATGTTGTGGATGTGATTGCCCGACGCATAGGCGAAGCATCGGACTCATTGATTGCTACTCCCTTTTCAGATGCCATCCATGGAGAGCGTCGCATACCATTGAGTGAGCCTGTCTATGATCATCAAGACATCCATCACAAGCCAGAGGACAAATTTGTTCTGATCAGCTGGCCATGTAAGACAAACAAGATTGCCCACACTGCAACTGGACTCTCTATTGATGATTTGATAAATAACAAGAAATAACTATATTTTTGTACTGTTCTCCTTGTAGGGCATGTGTGCTACTCCCCCATCGTTACTGATTCTCCACATATTCGAAAGACTGGTAGACAGGGTGGTCTTGAGCTATTGAGAAACCATTGATTTCCACTCCCACTCCAAAGCTATTAGCTCAATTGGCTGACCATCTTCAGGTAGAAGAGGGTTCAGACATTGAACCACCTCAATAGCAACGAACTCCCACTGTTTTGGACCGTCCAGGATCGCCAAAACAGAAGAAGGGAAACAAATTCAAAGATCCAAACCATGTACCACCAGGTTTCAGAGCCAATCAACATGAACCGGTGATGTACAACATACCTGTGCCTAAGCAGGATCATTCAAATCGACTAAAGCTCGACAAACTCATCTGTGATGTTCAATCATATAATGAGATATGACATTATATGCATCCTATCATTGAAAACATCACTCTTACATCTGATAACAACAACATTTCAATAGAAGTAGTATCCCAAAAAGATCTCATCACAGATCCATCTGATAGATTGTTCATGATGACATATCATCCTGATAAGATGGTGGATAACTTGAAACAGAGTGATTCCAATTGTGCAGAAGGACACACTCTTGCAGCGCTACAAACAACATCAACCGCGCCAGCAGAGGTGAAAGAACCAGATCTTACTAATGTGCCATCACAGTACCTTCAGTACAAATCAGTATTCTCTGAAGGAGTAAGAACTCTTCCAGCACATAGTCAACACGACCTAGAGATAGATACAAACGGAGCCACACCTCCATGGGGACCACCTCATGAGTACAACCTCTCTGAGAGTGAACTCAAAGTGGTACACGACTACCTTCAAGATATGTTGAGCAGAGGATTTATTTGCCCATCCAAAGCGCCTTGTGGAGCTCCCATCCTCTTTGTGAAGAAAAAAGACGGTGGACTTCGACTCTGTGTCGACTATAGGAAGCTGAACAACCTTACGGTGAAGAACGTCTATCCTCTCCCATTGATAGCAGAGCTACTTGATCGATTTGCAGGTGCAAAGATCTTCACCAAGTTAGACTTGAAAGACGCATATTGGCACCTCCGCATCAAGGAAGGACATGAGTGGAAGACCGCCTTCCGCACCAGATATGGATTATTTGAGTATTTAATTGTTCCATTTGGTTTAAGCAACGCTCCAGGTAACTGGCAAGCCTACGTCAACGACAAATTCACCGATATCCTTGATTGTTTTGTCGTTATCTATCTAGATGATTTCCTCATATTCTCTAAGAACGAGACAGATCATCAGAAGCACGTAGAAGAAGTGTTACGACGACTCCAAGAGCACAAGTTAGCCGTAAACGCAAAGAAATGCGAGTGGCACAAGAGCTCAGTCGACTTCCTTGGCTATATAGTGTCAGCAGACGGCATAGGGATGTGCCCAGATCGAGTTCAAGCTATCAGAAATTGGCAGGTGCCTAAGAACGTCTCAGATTTACGTTCCTTCTTAGGTTTCACCAACTTCTACCGCGGATTCATCCCAAAATATTCTGACATCACTGTGGATCTCACCACACTATTCAAGAAGGACCAACCATGGAATTGGACAATGCACTGTCAACAAGCGTTTGATATCCGTAAGTCAACGTTTGAATCAGCTCAAATAATTCGACATTTTGATCCATCCTTACCACTGACGTTAGAGACAGATGCGTTGGACTTTGCCATCTCAGGCATCCTAACTCAACCTTATGAAGACGGCTCACATCCAATCGCCTTCTACTCAAGGAAGCTGCAACCAGCTGAGTTAAATTACGATGTTCATGACAAAGAACTATTGGCTATCATTGAATCGCTTTCAGCATGGCGTCATTGGTGCCAAGGAACATACAAACCACTCCAGATCATCACTGATCACAAGAACCTGAAGTATTTCATGACTACAAAAGAACTGAATCGAAGACAGGTACGCTGGGCTCAATTCCTAGCGGATTTCAACTTCACACTCGAACATAGAGCAGGAGCTCAAAACGGAAAAGCAGACATTCTATCAAGGCGACCTCAAGACGCTATACCAGAGGGGGAGAAGCGCACTCAACACCTGGTATTGCCTCCTGAAGTCTTTGCACCGGTGAAATCAGACATATTTCATCGAATAGCAACTCTTAATCCCGTTGTACATCATATACAATTCGAAAATTCGATACGACGTGCACAACTCACTGACCCATTCTACAAAACCACAGTACAGTGGATGAAAGACAAGAAGGGATCTCCATATCCACCCAGATATCACCGTTCCAAATCAACAGAGAACGAAAACAACGAGGATACACAAGAGCCTAATCAATCATTGGCACCACAGGACGAATTAGACCCAGAAGGGAGTCTCTTTCGAATCTCAAACGGATTATTATATCATAAAGGCTTACTCTACGTACCAGAGGAGCTGAGGACTGACGTACTGATCACACGACACGATTCTCTCACCGCTGGACACTGGGGGGTAACCAAAACAATAGAATTAATTGAACGAGATTTCTGGTGGCCACAACTCAGGCGAGACGTTAAAGATTTCATATCTACATGTCATACATGCATACGTACTAAGCCACTTCGTCAGAAACCATCTGGCCTTCTGCAACCACTGAGCATCCCATCTGATCGATGGTCAAACGTCACGCTGGACTTCATCGTAGAGCTACCAGCAGTTGATGGTTACAACGCCATCCTAGTTGTAGTCGACCGATTCACCAAAATGGCCCACTTCATTCCGACTGTCACAACGGTGACGTCACAAGATACTGCTAAACTGTTTATAGATAACGTTTGGAAGTTGCACGCACTCCAACATCTATTATGTCAGACAGAGGACCACAGTTTGTTGCCGAGTTCTGGAAGAATTTTTGGACAGAGCTAGGATGTAAACGAACCCTCTCCACGGCATACCATCCACAGACAGATGGACAAACAGAACGGGTGAATTCGATTCTTATTCAATTTCTACGAATATTTTGTAATTATATGATGGATAATTGGCCACATATTCTACCTATAGCCGAATTCACATATAACAACACGATACATTCGTCTATAAACACTACACCTTTCTTTGCAGATACAGGACGCCATCCAAGATACGATGACCTGTCAACAGCAAAATCGATAGCAGACAAACCCACTGAATTGGCAGAAAAGATGAGAATAATTTCTGATCATTGTCGTTCTTTCCTTGAGGACGCTCAACAAAAGATGCGCAATACTGCTGATCAACATCGTAGGGAAGCACCAGTCTATCAACCAGGCGATAAAGTGTTCATTTCCACAAAGAATATACGGACCACAAGACCAAAGAAGAAATTAGATTACAAGTGGATCGGTCCGTATCCTATTACCAAAGCCGTAGGTACCCACGCTTATGAAGTTGAGTTACCACGCGACTATTTGATACATAATGTATTTCATGTATCACAGTTGAGACCGGTAGAAACAAATCGATTCAAAGGAAGAAATCCGCCGGCCCCACAACCTGTAGAGATTCTACCGGACGGAGGAGAGATTCACGAAATTGATGAAATTCTCGATTCACGTGTCCGCAGGAACAAGCTGGAGTATTTCATCAAGTACAAAGACACTGAAGTCAATGAGAACGAGTGGCTACCACACTATGACGTGTATGCCTATGAAGCTATCAAAGATTTCCACCGTCGCTATCCAGCTCGACCAGGTCCAATCTCGAAGTTAAGAGGAGAGTATTTAGAACCTTTACAACGACTCACACAAGACGTAGCTCAAGAAAAATCGACGTCCCAAGTGTCACATTCAAAGGCTAAATCAACCGCTGCGACGCTACCACACCCTGAGACCCAAGAGGAACCCACGCCAGAGCCACCAACCGAGCCAGAGCAAGAGTCAGACACACAGACCACGGAACCACGCAAGTCCCGGCGCCAACGCAAGCCAAAAGAGATTCTCGATCTCTAAGCTGGTACCCCAAAGCTGCTGCTGCCATGATTTTTCCCTCTTCTCACGCTGAGGTTTTTCACGTCCCAACGCACAACACTCTCCCACACAACGCACCACTGTTGAGGACGATGGTAGTACGCACGCCAGCACGAGCCACCACCATTGGCCTCCACCAATTTACTTTACACCTATATCTCAACAGCCAGTTCACCAACTAGCCTCACTATACGACTTACAGTCGTGGGGGGTAATGTTACGGCTCGTTGTAGACTTCATCCCGCATAGCTAAATAAAGCTTTCAACCCTCACGAAGAACCCGTAGTCTTCTTATCCTTTTTGTTTCGTTATCTATTATCACTCTAGATCATATCGTAAAACTATAGGATCGTCATAGTCATCTCCCGATCGATTATCATCGTAACCTAACATGAACAGCGCCACACACTCTCCTCAGCCTCCCGGCCAATTCGTACCAATGACATGGTCTGACCAATTCTGGAGATCCTTTTGGAGAGAAGTGACGAGACGATGCAGGACAAGATCCATGGAGGTGTTGGTGCGCGATGAAGCCTCCGGAGCTGTATGACAGAGATGGATCGATTCTACAGTTTATAGTATTGCCCACGGTGATGCACGCGTTGACATTAGACGATGGAGCAGGGGCAGTTGGCAGGGACTTCTACTTCCATCCTTCCCATCCCGTTGCAAGTGAGACACATACCACTCCCGTTGCAGTTTCTACACGGCCCCTGCACAATCACATCAGCTCCATCTATGTTCCATGTTCTCATGGACTCACGCTGTTGAAGTTGCCTTGTCCCTTGCATGATTTACACTTTCCATCACCCTTGGCCCAGTTTGGCACGGGGTTGCATTGTTCGCATGGGAACTTGTGCAGCCTCTTTCCCTCTCTGGGTGTCTTAATGGTACCTTCTGCGACGGGTGGCATGATGCTGCTGGCTGCTTTCTATTTGTGTGGATAATGAGGAAGAAAAGAAGGCACCTTGAACCTCCTCGATGACAGCCCCTCTCCCTACTACTTACATTCTCATTCCGGTGAACGGCTCCATTCAAGTTGAAAGTTGAAATTGGATAAACGAGAGAATCAACAGAAGAGGAAAGAGAAAGAGGCTGGCTGTATCTGGGACGTCTGCCCATGTCCCTCATCCTTGACTCCATACCTTATTCGTGCTGCCTCTTCCTCTCGCGACACATACCATTTCAAATTCGATAGAGATCAAAAGTCCGTATCATCTCTGTATGAATTCTGTGTTTTATTTCTTCGTCTCGGGGTCAAAGGCAAAGTCCTCCAACTCCTTCCCAGCGTTGGGTGATCCCAAATCAACATTCTTCATCCCTTCTTCCTCGTCGCTGTGTCGATCATCGAGGTTGCCGATGATGTACTCTTCATCATCAAAGAGAGCTGTCTAGAGTCAATCCCTCTCGTCCTCTATATCCTTCTCACCCGGTGCCGAGCCTCCGGGTCGGTCGTAGCCCTCGCTGCTTCCTCCCCACGAGAAAGTTCCGCGGCCGATGACTGGAAGCCTCTCGCGAATCTTCTCGTTGTTGAGAGCGACGAAGGCACAGCCGATGATGAGAAGGACGATGGGGATCATGATGCCGACGGCGACCCATCCGGCCTTGTTGGAAGAGCCTTTAGAGGATCCTCCCTCGCTCGTGTCGCTGTTCGAGTCCTCTTGAGAGGTGCCCGGACAGTCCTTCTCCTTTGGATGTTTGTCTACGCCGCCGCGGCAGCCGTTACCGGCTTCGAGACGGTAGCTGTGGGGAGTGAGTGGCAGGTTGTAGATGGAGGCTCACCCCTGGGTGACGTTGTACTTCCTACCGGGCTTGCACCACAGAGGAGGGTCGTATAGCTTGACCGTGTCATCACGGTCACAGAGGAGCTGGTGGTTGGCACTGTCCCATCTCGGTTTGTAACCGAAATCGCTGGTAGATGTCAGTGAAATTTCGCGGGAATCTCAAACTCACCACTCGAAGTCGTCTTCGGTGCAGAGACAAGATTGCACGCTCTTCACCTTGTTCTGGTCGAAATTGTCCGGGCTGTAGCAGTTCGAGGAGTCTTTTCTTCTCCTGTATGTCACTTGTTCACCCATGAGACAGTGGAGACCGTTCGTAGGTACGACTTGATCGTGCCACGGTACATAGTCTTCATAGTCACTAGCTAGGTTGCAAGCCTGACCGGTGTGAGTCTCCCGCATAAATTCGAAATAAAACAATTTGAAAATGATTTTAATCTCACCCCATCATAAGTCGATTTGAAATCGATGTGTGCGGCGACGAGTCCAGTTTGGTCCATGATGAGGAAGCTCGTTCCATTCAATTGGTCCTCTGAGATGATATTCCACACCCAGACGTCGCTTCTGTCCGTGAACGTGTACTCCTTCACCGTCTTTCCATAATCCTTCGTAAAACTTTTTCCGAGTCAGATCCATCTACAACGAGCCGCGCGTCTCACTATATCTTTTTCGTCGGTTGATTGATGGGAGCCCACACGATGATGCCACCGTGGTCTCCTATCTCGTAGATAGAAGGTCCCTTGTTTAGAGCCTTGAACGAGACACCTCCATCAGATGACATGACCGTGTAGATGTCGTTGGGGTTGCTGGACAGATATTCTCCCACATTGCCGTTACCCACTACAATACCGATGGCGGTATCTGCAGAGTAGAAGGGACCGAATAATTTGTCTTCGCCCGCTACGATCGACCTCCAGCCGTGCAGGTTCAGGTAGCAAGCACCCTGATGAGGATGAGCTTCATGACGATCATGACAAACTCACGGTGGGTGGACATTCGACACCGGCGGGCTTGGCCAATGGATCCCACCACGCTCCGTTGTTGAACGATACGTACGTACGTATCTTCTCGGCAGCGGAAGCCCCTTCGTTTGGATTTTCGAGGGAATTTGCAAATAAAATTCCTTTGGCGCCCCTCACTCTCATAAAGTCAAAGTTGTCGTAGGTGTGCACCATGTATCCCAGGGAAAAGACGTACTGTACGCCCATGGGCTCGGATACGTACAAGTGTCCCCATCTGGAGTCGTAATCTTGATGGTTGATGCCCATGAATACGGCACCCGTAGAATCATCCAATATCGAGTAGAGCTGGTGGAGTCAGCGAAATTTCGATGAGATTTCGATGAGATGTGCTCACATTCTTCTCTTCTAAATCTTCGCCCCAAGGAAATTCAGCTCGGAAGTATTGTTTCACTTCTTTTCCGACGTCAGGGGTCACGCGCAAGTAAAAGTCGTTGAACTGATCGTTGTGCTGATGACATGATCAGATGTGGACATGATGCATCGTCCATCATCTCACCGATAGAGTGAAGATCTGATTCTGCATGTAGACGGCGGTGAACGTGTTCTTCTGTTGCAGCCTGTAATTTTGGCCATCTGATGTGGACTTCATGTTGAAGATGTTGTTCTCCCATACCATTCCATAGACAGTGGATTTGTCAACTTGATCGACACCCGCATCACCCCAATTGGAGCCGACAGCCGATGAGTACCACTGATGACGTGAGAATTTTGGCGGGAAACATCTCCCACCTTGTTGTACGTCTTTCCGTAGTCAGTGGTGACGTAAGATACGTGCGTGGGATTGTGGAGGCCGAGAAAGTAACCTGGCTCGGTCTGATGCCAGTCGAGCTCGCTGAAACGAACAGGGGCAGAGTCTATGGTCCATGTGGCACCTCCATCCTTCGACCACCAGTTGCTGTTGAGATTACCGTGGATTAAAATGGTCTACGATAACGATCAGATGGGTTGAAGATGTGTGGAGGGGAGGGTGTTACCTTTGCCGATGAAGGAGAGATGTGAATGTCTGCGGCTTTTGTGGATGAGCCGGACGATGTTGGAAGGACCTGCTCTGACCAGGTGTTACCTCCGTCTGTTGACTTGAATAGTTTTCCGTTTGACAGAACTGCGAGGACCAGCTGTGTGGGCGTTGAATATAATGGAGATGATCTAGAATGACGACATACCTTGTGGTTCACGTATTGAAGGTCAAAGATAGAGGACTCGAACGTCTTCTGCATCACGATATGAGTCATACCATCTTCAACGATTCAACTCACAGTATGAGATTCAGGCAGGCTCTCAGCTGCAGCTATCGCTACAGCAGCGATGAAGAAGAGATATAGCCCCTTCATCTTCATCGTATGCGTGTGACGTTGTCAGTTGCTTTGTTTGTGAGAGCGTCTACGATATCTGTTCCTGTCGACATTTCTTCAAGACAACACGTGCTTTCGGTCGGGTTCTTTGTCTTTCACAGAAGTATCTGATGAGCTGCTGAATGTTACGATAAAGATAAAAGGAATATTTCGGGTGCTAGAGATGACCTGCTTCTTATTGAATGTGTTGATGTTGTTTGGCAACCATTTGTTGCTCGGCGATGTGAATACCGATACGACTAGAACCGCCCTATCATTGTATCGACTGTTGTCTCTCTTACATCGCTACTTTCGTCAATGGTTCGATCACATATCAATCATCACCTCTTTCTTTTCTCTTCATTTCTCTGTTCATAATCGTCACCTACGTTCCAAACTGCATCACCATCAACCTCTCCCTTCCCCGACATCCCCTCGTCTTTCCATTCCGGAACAACTCGTCTTGAATGTCGACTCGTCGCCCACAACGCATCTGATGCAAACTTGAATGTCTACATTATAAAAGGAAGAACTTCCGACGAAAGAACAAACCATCCCTTCTCTGAAAACAACATCGCGTCATAGGAATGTAGACATAGTCCCGCAACGCATTCACCGTTGTTCTGGCCTGTCTACGTTCTCACATCGACAAAGTAGACACAAACTTCCACCCTCGAAGAATCATTTTCAGCGAGAGCAACACACGAGAAGAAGCAACAGACAAATGACCATGATTGAGGAGTCCGTACCCACCACCACCATGCCCCACAAGGAGTGCAAAAAGGACAAGAAGAAGAAGGAGCACAAGGAGTGCAAGGACAAGACCGAGAAGAGACAGAGGAAGTCACTGAAGAAGGACATGAAGGTGACGAGAGAACATGATGTCCCTCTTCAATCCACCGACACGTCGCAGAGACAACACAAGGCGACCAAGTGCGGTAACAAGGAGGAGAAGAGAGAGAGGAAGTTGCAGAAGAAGGCCTGGAAGAAGGAGAGGAAGGAGTGCAGCAAGGTGTACTACGCCAAGAACACCATCGACCTGGCCAACTTACGTGACGTCACCAGCGCCAACCCACACAAGGTAAAGAACGTCACGATGCACCGTGATGTTGACTTCCATCCCAGATCATCATCGACGGTAGCAGTCTGTTGAGTGGAGACGACTACCTCAGCTCCCTCTTGGCTCAGAGACGAATGGGAGAAGCAGAGGCTCAGCTCAACAACATCAGCAGGCAGTTTGCACAGAACCACAACCTGGCTCACGTCAGGATCCTCTACGATACGACTCCTGTGGTGGAGGAGAATGAACGCTTCTCCGTCGCCAGCGCAAGACCGGCTTTTGGATCGTCCGTCGATGCCATTGTCCATCAAGTTCGCACCGAGGCAGATCTCTCCAGACTCGTCTTCGTGTCCAACGACAAGCAGCTGTCGCATGCATTGGCCATCTTGGGAGTTCAGGTACGATGATGAGGATTGTCTATATAGAGGCTGATGAATCGATAGACGGTCAGATCTAAGGCTTGGTTCTCCGCTGTGAACAAGACTGCCTTCGGTGTCGACGCAGTCAACAGATTGGCTTCTCAGATGGGTGCATCTTTGAACATTCCCACTGCGACAGAGACTACTTCAGTGGTACCCACCCACGCCACTAACACGGACATCACCATCACGTCTGCATAATGACGTTAAACACTCAAGACGAAATAAACAAAATGAAAGACGAACTTCACTGTGTTTGGAGACTTCCGATGTTGCCCCTCCGTGGCGTTGATGAATGGGCATGCGTGATAATGTCACAACACAACCAGACCACGTCTGCACATCACATCACAAGCGGATTGTAAATCGAGATGGTGGTCAGCGATAATCGAAAAGAGGAAGTCAATTTCCGTCGTCTGTTAGAGAGGACAGAGCGACTCAGAGACGCAGAATCATCGCGATTCTCTGATGATTTTGTTAAGGTAAGCAGATGGCTGAGAAGAAGACGATCTCATGGCATTCATACAGTATTTGGATGCTTTACATTCTAAATTACAGAAACTACACGATAATGGTGCACAAATGTCCGCTCACTCTGATTATCAGAAACGACTAACAGCGCTAGACCAATGGAGAGACAGAGGTTTGAGTCTGTGAGAAGAACATGTTCTCATCCTCTTCAGGTCAGAATCCAACGCACAGTGAATTAACGAAAGAACTCTTCTCTATGCAACAGGACAACGAGCTCAACGAAACGAAGAGAGAAGAAGATGAACAGAACACCTCGGTGGTGTGTAATGTAACGATGGACTTCATGATGTTGAAGTATGTAGTCGCAGGTGCAAGACCCAATAGATGCAATCACAACTCGAGAGGAGTTATTTGAAGGGGGTGAGATCATGATCATCTCACACTCGATGTCTGATGCACACACAGGAGGTTCGCAATTGAGACAGAGAACAGAGGGACAGAGAAGTAACGAAGATAACATCTCGGGTCATGACATCTACCAAGAGGTGACCATCCTCTAATCATCCACTCCATCTCATCTCAAATCGACAGGTCATGGAAAAGAACCGAAGGAAACAAGAAGTCATCACAGGTGCACTCGTGTCATCTTCTAACGACTCATCTTCCATCAGATGAGATGGCGGAGATCTCAGGAGTCATGAAGGAGAGCGCCAGGTGGATCTCAGAAGCGATGACGAAAGACAACAAGGTGAGAAGAGAACAGATCATCACCATCATCGCATGACACGCGTTGTAGAACCTCGATGGCTTGTCGAAACACGTCGATCATAATCTGGAAAAAATCAAAGTGGAGAATAATCGATTGAGATTACACAGCAAGATGAGGTGAGATGACACACGATCACGATGATGAGAGTGTCGATTCTGACGAACGAAGGTTCTCTTGGACGTTGACGTATTGGATGATGATGATGATCGTCGGCGTCATCTTCATGGCAACTTACATGTTTATGAAGATCGTCCCGAAGCCTAGATAAACGAAATTGTATAGATTTTATTCGTCTCTCTGGTTTTCATCTGTATAGGTAGATCAAAGAATAAACAGAACGTCTTGACGTCACATTCAAAGGGCTTTTTTGTGGTCTCCCATCACAGTTAACATCGCCATATGATCGTAGGTGTCTGAGTCCACACGTATGTTTGATGAAAGCCTGTTGAGCAACCACGTGTGATCTGCTTTCGGCAGTGGAAGGAGGAAAGATCGAGTCCTTCAGCTTCCTTTTGACTCGTGATGAGCTGGACCCAACAGTAAAACAAAACCAAGCCATCAGAAAGGTGGCATCAAACGACATCATCATCTAGTGAGGAGTTCTTCTTGGCTCATCCTCTTCACCACAATCCAATGAGACCATCACAAAGGTTTCATCCAAACTATGCAGTTGCTGGCAGAGTGTGGGATCCATCCGGGAACAGCCTCAGCTACTCAAGCCAGCCACATAGAAGCCCACTCTGCGAGAATAAACCAGACCGATACATCGAATGACATACCCTTCTCCACAGAACAACCAGTGAACATCCAAACTTTATGTGTACAAATCAGATGTCCACGTGACCTCCCCATGAATCTACAACGATTGATTCTCCCGCCTCGGCTTCAAAAGAGACACCGACACCATCTCGAAGACATCCGTTGGATTCCTGGATTCCTGACGCCCCCCGGTGATGGTTCACCACAGCTGATGATTTCTGCATCGCAGTGTGAGTACAGTACATGTAGACAATGATCCAGCCTGGATCCTCCAAGAATGGTCGAATGACGATGATTCATTGATGACGGATTTCTTCACTTGTTCCATAGGTGGGAAGCATTGTATCGGACGAGATTAAGAGGATGGAGAGGGGAGTAGGAGTAGGTTCTTTGTGGATAGAGAAGATGGATAGATGATAGAGGAAAATCTAAGAGGAGGACGAGCTCGACATTTTTCATGGACAATTGATAATCGAAGGTGTGAATTTTCGAGGAGATAATATGGTTATCGTAGGAATAGAAGTGATCATGACAAGATCTTTAATCTCATCGGTATAGAGCTCACCGATTATGATATGATCATCCATTTCAACAGAAACGCAGAGAAACGTAGAGGGAGAATAATACGTCGGCATGATTTCTAAAATTCTAGAGCGCTCACTGTGCGACTTCAGATGTATCATTTCCATCATTCAATCGTCCACCTACGTCTCTTCGTTCGTATAGACGATTCCATCGCGTGGAGGTGAGAGAACTGCGTTTCTCCTCCTCTGATCTCTCATCATCTCGCCTCCATCTCTATCCTTCGTATTGTAGTTCTATCGTGCAAAGTGATCCATTTCGAAATTCTACTCCATAGTCCTCCCATTCCTTCTTTTCCCGCCAATGGACCACTTTTATTCTTCTCATGCCCGTTTCAATTTCATTTTCACGAGCTCCGATCGAGAGCAAGCCACAGTACCAACAGAATCAACACCAACAGCCCTCATGACATCCAACCC
The DNA here is from genome assembly GCA_003024175.1 of Planoprotostelium fungivorum. Classification (NCBI taxonomy): domain Eukaryota; phylum Evosea; class Variosea; order Cavosteliida; family Cavosteliaceae; genus Planoprotostelium; species Planoprotostelium fungivorum. The sequence goes on along the minus strand of MDYQ01000184.1, from coordinate 55,447 downwards.
AATCATCCGTAACCCAAGCCGTAAGGCTTCCCGTATCACAAAGCCAGCCGACTTCAAAGGATTCACCATCTTTCAAGAAAAGTCTACCAACGCAGAACGAGCCACCCACAAGCGCTCACCTCTAAAGGACATCACGAACGCCCGAGTGACAAAGAAACAGAAGACGAACACAGTGGACGAGAACAAACTGCCCTCTACCGTCCACAAAGCACCCCGGCTACAACCGAGACCGACCCAATCGCATGAGACGACGCATGCGAGACCCCCTCTGAAGACCGTCGTCCCACAGAAACCAACGGCCGTCAAGAGGCCCACCACTCTACCGAAATCCTCCATCTCGTCATCAGCTGCGTCGCATGTGCCGCCTCCGAAGAAGTTCAACCATCCCAGCGCCCTCTTGAGACACCCCGGACGCCCCCGACCCCATCACGTCTCGGACATCGACCGCGATGCGACGATGGATTCCTTCATCAGCTCCGAATACGCCGCAGACATCCAACTTTACCTCTTGGAGAAGGAGCTGGCCTGCCCGTTCGACAGGGAGGCCCTCTGCTTGAAGCCAGCTCATCGCGCCATCATGATCGGCTGGATCCAAGAACTATCGGAGGCCCACGGAGTCGTCTCGGACGTCACTCACTTGGCCGTACAGATATTGGACCACTATCTCAGCAGAGTTCGAACGAACATGACGGACTACCAGCTCATCACCGCCACCAGCTTCATCATCGCCAACAAGGTCGAAGGAAAGGAGAGCTGGAGACTGAGCTATCCGGACGTCGTCGACCTCTGCCTCGACTGCAACTACACGATCCCACTCTTTCTCAAGGCCGAGAGGGTCATCCTGTCGACTCTAGACTATGCCATCGATCTACCTACCGCCGTTTCTTTCGTCAGGAGGTTCATCTTCGCCGCCGGGCTGTGTTCGCTGGAATACCGTACCGTCAAGTTTGTCTTGGACGTGACTCTACCGGATCTCAGCATGACGGCCCATTTGCCATCTACGAGGGCCGCCGCCGCAGTTTATCTTGTCCTCGAGAGAGCCGGGAAGGAGTGGGACGCTGACGCCGAATACCACACTGGATATTCTGAGGTCGATCTACAACCTGCCGTCTCGGATCTATCTGCCGCCTTGAAGAGAGCAACGGTCAACGAGAGGAAGAGGAAATCGCATCCAGAGGAGTGTCAATTTCTCAATCTTTAATCTTTTTTTCATCTTTTATCATAATATAATCATGATCATCTCTCACTTTATATAGTAGTAAGGCGAGCTCAGGATGGAGGGAGGGAAATCGACGTTAAATTCTGAGCTTCACTTTTCCACGGTTGTCGAGTGGTTTTTTGGTAAAGAACTCAGACCCTCATAAAGTGTGTTGTGAAACCGTTGTATTCGCCGAAAAACATTTATTGTCGATTATCGGACCATTTGACGTTGCGTCTCGCTCTTCTATGGAGAAAATGGGATCACATGTGCGGAGATCGTTCGATCGTCTTGTTGGGGTAGATGAATGTGAGGAGGTCTTTACAGTCGTCGACCAGCAGTTGGTATGCCCTTCCTTCTTCTCTACTACCGAGTCTCTTGAGTCCGTTCAATTCAGTGATGGCCCTGTTGCATATGATTCAGCACGTTTGAATGGCCGAGTCTTTCACCTTCCCAAAATGTGATCGATCCTTGCTCTTGTCATCTTTCTCCTCTCTTCCTCCCTGTCCACTCCCCTCTCTATCGTGTGATAGTAATTCGTCCATTCATCGATTAACGTGTAGATCACTCCGTATAAATAAGCTCTCTTCTCTTCCGATTGTGTGTCCTACAATGAATGAGAATTCGAATTGTGAGAGACTCACCTTTGATATCTGATCGTAGATTTGAACGAGAGAGGAGAACTCTACACCGGGCAGAGGTAGAAACATGCCGTAGACCCAATCGAGGTCGTCTCTGACGTCTTTCAACTGCATGTGTGCATCTTCTAATCGACTGATGAGGTGAGGGAGGGGAAAAGCCTGTTTGACGTCACATCATCGTGTTCGATGGATGGACTCACTGTGGATGGATGCAGCTGCGATAAATCGTTGATTTGGTCGGCCAGATGCTCCGAATCAGAATCCTTCACGTCTGTGTGGTCTGTCAATCGACGATGTGATGACGATGCATCGATGATATCCCACCGAAATCAATGATGTTGTTCCACAGTTTCTTGATTCGCTCTTCAAATTCGTTGGACCCGTGATCGGTAGCGTGCAACACCTTTACCGGATGAGAATGAAATCCAGACGAAATGGATTTATTTCTCACCTTCAACTGAGTCTCCCACCGGTCGTATCTCGACGCCGCCTTGTACAACTGTTTCATCTGAATGAAACCCACACGTGACCCTCCCACCTCATTCTCATCGTACAGTCGACTGTTGATCTCTTCCGTGAAATTTCGTATTACGTCTACCGTGTACAGTTGCTCGTGAGCCCTGACGTCGGATAATAATTCCTCCTGCAATTCGCCTAACACGATCTGGTACACGATGGTTTCATCCAGCAGTCCTCTCTTCCTCTGGCATTCCAAGGCTTTTCTCAGGTCTCTCAATCTACAACGGGTCAGAGCGAACGTGGCGGGTTGTAGATGGATCACCTCTGCTCGAGGTCACTGTTACCGTTCGTAGTGGACAGATTCTTGTAGATCTTCGTAGCCTTGTCGTATTCCGACATCCTTTCGTAATAAGCTGCCAGCAGCCTCATGTTCAACGGATGTTTCGAATGGCTCTGCAAAAATTCTTCCAGCAGGGGAGAGTGATTGTACTGATGACGTGTCACACGTTTCATGATCGAGTCTGTCACCTGAATCAATTCTTCGCCCAGATTTGAATCTAAAAACCATCGATAGAGGACGTACTGAAAGCAGTCGTCTCTCTGCTGAACGACGGCATCCATCAGCTGTAAGTGTCAGATGTGTGATATCTCGTGCGACATCTCACCTTCTCCTTCACTTCATCGTCGTTTTCCCGCCACAATTCCTGGAACGCATCGAGAATATTCTGGTAATATTCCATCCTGGCCTTCAGTCTCTCGTTACCCGGGTGATTCTCGTTCTCTTCCGCTTCTCTGAGGTAAGAGAGCGACAGATTGTCGACGTCGACACATCTTGCATGTGCGAATGCGATCGATACCATGGATCTGTAGTCTCCTTCCTTCTTGAACACTTGGAAGGCACGGTGAATGGGAACGTGAGCGGCAGATTCGACCAACAACTGCGAAATATCGGCGAAATTTCGAGTTACGTAACGAGGTACTCACTTCTCTCGCCATCGATAATGCGTTGGCCTTGGTTTCTACCTCTACTGGTAGATTCTTCAGTATGTCCATCGCTTGATGTCTCTGCAGGTCTCTAGGCCGAAAGAAAGAGGGACAGCTCTTCTTCACCTGCTGGATCAACTGTTCGTGATGTCACGTGACGTCATCGAGTCATCGTCTCACCTTCTCTGCGTCCGGTGCGTTCAAGAGGATGTGTATGAGCTCCCGGCAGAGACGTTGGTTTCGCTGCGGTGATTTCGAGTCCCATTCTTTCACCATCTTGCCGCTCTCTTCAGATAACCTGATGTCGTCACTCGATTTGAATCCTCGAACGAAATCAAATCGACGATTTGAATCGATCGATGATTCGATTTCTATCGTATAATGTTCGCGATGAATCGTATCGAGAATTCTCACTGTTGTAATAGACCGACGGGTCTGTCGTTGTAGATGGCCAAAATCGACAGCAATTGCACTTGCTGGTCCAGATAATCGATGACATCAGAAGGTCGAGATAAGAATGCTTTGCTCGTCCTGCGGTCTCTCTTCTGGTTGACGGGTGACAACCTCTTCACGTCTAATTTCTTCAGTGAGAATGAACGCGTGATGACTCACTGCTCTTCACAAAGGTACACATCTGATCGAGCCTGAATCGAACTTCTTCTAATTGGTCCTTGTTCGTTCTCCATCGGGTTCCCAGCTTCCCACATCAGCTCCACGATGTTCGGGTGATGAAAATCTCACTTCGTTCAATAGAGATCTGCGTTGTAGAGGGGACAAGTAGATGTCGATGAGATCAGTGATGACGCTGAAGGCGGAGAAATGATCCGGAAGATTCTTCTGACCTGGAAGATTCAGTTGGCTCGTTGTAGTCTGACATCACCATTGGAATCTCGGCTGATGGGTGTCCCCATTTCGTTTCCCTCTGGTGTCGTCAGAAATGTCGACGCCCTCGTGTCGACGCTCACCCGCGCAATCGAAAAAGATCTTCGTGTACATCTGTATCATTCTCTCCTTTGATGGGCTATTTTTGTACCACACATCGCACATGCAGGCGAGAATCAATGCACTGACGCAGCAGTCGTAGTCTCCCATGAGAGTTCGAAAACTCTGCGAAATTTTAACGAAATTCCGGCGAAATCTCACCTCCAAACGGTTCTGCGAACGAGATCTACCCGTCTCTAGGTCTTCGGCTATGGTGGAGAGTGTGTCGATGGGTCTGTTCTTCATAATGCGATAGCAACCCTGCCTCGTCAGTAGTGTGAACCTCTTTGGTTGAGTGTAATGCTGAGACCAGATCTCTTGACCCCATGCCTGAGATTTTCAGTCGAAATCTCGTAGAAAAAACTCACCGGTGTCGCGTTGTAGATGGAGTCGATTTCGGTGAAATCGAGGAAAGAGCTGGCGGACAGAATAGGTTGTGGGAACTGTGGGAGTTGATTACGTCATCACACGTAACCATACGTAATCACCTGCAGAGCCGTGTGTTCCTCGCAAGCGTAAGATTTGTGACAATCGACGGCGCAGCCCAACACGGTGGACTCCTATCTACAATGACGAAATATTTCTCTTTCCTCTTCTCACATTTTCTTCTCCTCGCAGACACATGACACAGATGTGTTCGTGAAAGAGAGCGGATTCGACGTGGTTGACTCTGTACTCGTCTTCTTCTCCCTCCACTTTGACCATGAAGTCAGATTGCATCTGGTCCAATTGTAGAGGCAGGATCTTCTCTCTCAGATGAGGAGGGGGTCTGATCGTTCCCAAATGGAAAAATCTCTCATCTTTCTGTCAAACATTTAAATCGACAGAAGATAGAAGATAGAAGATAGAAGATAGAAGACAGAGGACAGAGGACAGAAGACAGAAGATAGAAGATAGAAGACAGAAGATAGAAGACAGAAGATAGAAGATAGAGGACAGAAGATAGAAGATAGAGGACGACTCACGAGTTGCACTCGATAGAAGAGTCGGACGCCGGTGTCGGTCACGCAGACAAATTGGTACTGCAGAGAATCCTTCACGCTGAGAGGGTAGATGCTGACGATACGACGTGCCTATCCGCGTTATCTTCTGCGTCGACAGAATTTCACCTTCTGCTGTGTTTCTCTGAGGGAATCGAGAGGATTGTGCCTGCCGATCCAAACCATCCCTTCACCCTGCTCGCCGAGGTGAAATGTCTGCGAAATGTGAGTGAAATTTCGTGGGAATTTCGATCTACAACCTGGATCGTGGAGTCACGAGATAGAGTGTACAACGTTTTCCTCGATTCATCGACCACCGCACTGATCATTGAATTCCTCATCCTGCGTTGCGTGAGAAATTTCACGCGATCTTCCATCTACAACGCACCTCAGGGCCGACGGAAATAACCTAGAAAACACGGTGGCGCTGTGATTAACCAATCGATTTCCGTGAAGGATGGACATGATGCCCTTCTTCACTGCAGAGAATCAATTTCGATTGTCTTCATTCGATTTTCACCTCCGTATTTGATCTCGTAGAGGTCTCCATCGTTTGACGTGCCGAACAGTCTCCCCCCCTCGGTGTCGACGAAATGATTCAAGACGACTCCACCAGTCTTGACCCTCAACCCTGGTTCTAATCGAGTCAGTGGAAAATGGGGGGAAAATTGGTGGGAAATTTGATGGAAAATTGGTCACCGGCGGGGTAGATGATCACTTGACCCGTGCTGTTGTAAGTAACAGGGTAGAGTAGAATATCGCTACAGCTGGCGACGGCTAACAAGAAGGACACATCAGGGGTGGTGATCTGCGATGGGATGAGATGATCGACACCACGATTCAAGTCGTAGACGTGTACCTGTCGATTGGTCCTGACGAGTCCGGCAGCAACGACGGGGCCGATCTCGATGGCTCTGTGGAGGAAGATGTCACTTCTGGTGGAGGTGAGATGGTGCATGAGATCACGTGGCTCACCGATCTTCTACACGCCAAGTGTAAAAGTCTCCATCGATGACGGCCCAACAACGATCGATCTGCGGAAAAATACCCGAAGATGTGACTGTCGATGATTCAGAATGCAACGGTCGATTGAATCATCAATCTTCACCTTGATTCGATTCAGAACGGAGAATTTCGGGAGAGAGGTATGCGCCTATGACGGACATCATGCTTTTGTTGTTACAATACGTGGGCTGTTCGAATGAGTAGAGCATATGATATCGATCGCCCACGTTCGTGTTTTCCATCAGGTGATCAATCCCTCGAGATCTTGGTTCGTGTGGTATGTTTATATTCTGTTGTTCTCTGTGTGGTCTGCTCTGTGATGTAGAATGAGGAATGGTTAAGAATTTGATAAAGAATGTGACTTACAATAGCAGATATGGATGTTCCATCCGTTGTGCGGAACTTCTTGGCCGCATGCATCTGGTTTTGTGTGATTCTGATCAAGGAAGGCCCAATCAGCGAGCAACTACAATAGATTTGCCTCTCATTTTTTCTCGTGCGTCCACAGAGCTGACTTCTCACAAGCAGGTAGTGTGAAACGATTGAACTTCTACATGATCAAACGTGTCGATTCTGCTACTCGTCGTCAATATTCACCGCTGAGCACAAATCGAGCATTATACAGTGAGCTTTCTGATACATTTATAGGCAGTACACGCTTGCTAATGACGATCATGAGACCCATTCACACAACTTCCCCATAATGTGTGAATAGATGGTTGTAGCCAGCCATTTACCTTTTTTTCCACGCATCGGTGAAGGGGACATCGCAGGTTCAGCCGCACAGGGGACCGACGAAACTGACAATCGCCAACCACTTCCTCTATCACTTCCACTTCCACCGAGACGATTAAGAGACCTTGGAATCTCGTGTATGCATACATTCGATCGTCGACCATTTGAAAGAGGGGGAGAATCGAACATGTATCGATCTAACAGCAACACACGGGATCAACCACAAGATCCGCGACTGTATGGATCACAAAACGCAGATAGAAGTCGGAGCAGAGATGAACAAGACAAAAGAACGCAAGACGAGCAACTGAATCGAGAGGTACCTTCCAGGAGGTACGGAGAGGGATCAGACCGCCACTTCGACCACGGAAAATCAGACAATGCACCAACACCACAGACCCTATCACTGGAACAGAGGAGCGGCAGCGGAACCATCAGCACACAATACACTGTACCATCACCGAAGAAGAATGGAGAGGATGCACACAGGTCCTCTTCAGGTTCCAGTTTCTTCCCCAGCATATTCACCACGAAAGTAGCGGACACACCCATTCAGAACATCGTCGCGCCACCCATCGTACAAGAGGCGGATAGAACTCCACAGACGGACAATCAACGATCTGCCATTGCCATGGCCCATCATATGGACACGTCAGACACCGATCTCAGCATCGTCGAATCAGTCCTCGTCAAATTGAACAATGCGGACGTCTTCGCCCAAGAGAGAGACGAAGCACGCAAGTTGGCCCAAGATCTGCGGAGAGAATTAGACGAGGCGAATCATCTCAAGGAGCAATATTTTCAATCGTTCAGCGATCGACACGAGAAGACGCAAGAGACTCTGAGATGGGCCGTGGCCGAGCTGAACGATGCAAGGCTCGAGAACGCAAAACTATCCGAAGAGAAGGAGACATCGCAGAAAGAATGCGAGAGACTCGGGGAGCAAAACAAAAAGTTGCAGGAGCAACTGAAATCGCAGAGGAGCGAGTTGGAAGACCTCAGCATGCTGAAAGACAAGGAGACGAGAAAGTGGAGAGATGTGATGGAGGAATACAACACCACAACGGACAAGTTGAAGAGAAAGAAAGAGAAGATTCAGAGACTGAAGGGAGACGTCACCAAGATGAGGTCCGAGACGAACAAGTTGGAAGAGAAGCTCCTGCTGTTAGAGACATCGAGAGACAGAGATGGAGAGAGGAGCAGAGGACAGAAGGACAGAGAGAGAGAACGAGATCGTCAAGAGCAGAGGAGCAGAGAGGACAGAGTCAAACAAGAGAGAAGGACAGAGGACAAAGTCAAACAAGAGAGAAGGACAGAGGACAGAGTCAAACAAGAGAGAGGGATAGACGACAGAGTCAAACAAGAGGGAGTCAAAGAAGAGAGAACGAAGAGAGAAGACATACCGAGGAGTCCGATACAATTGTCCGACGAAGAGAATCATCTCCCATACTGTGGTCCCAACTTTCGCATCACGACCAGCATCGATCCCTCTGCCAAACGCTCCTTCAGGAAAATAGAACAGAATCCACCGGTAGAACCACCGCCCTTATTGGAGCCCGTTGAGCTTGCACCTTCAAGCGAGAGTCCAATGATAGAGAGCGTCGACTACTCTTTCACCGACGCACAGTTGAGCAGCTACTACAAACTACAAGAAGAAGGAATTTCAGATGATTATCGCATCACGGATTCGTCCTGCAACATTTGTGGCGCGCAGGTGATCCATCCGAGATGAGATGTCGTTGATGCGAAGGCAGGTGGACTTGGAAGACTATCTAGAGCACTACGAGACGCACCACTCCGTTGTGGAGGAGCCAGATCCGAGGGGGGAGCTGTTAGACAAGCCTCTCTCTGCGCCCGCGTCTGTTGGTAGAGGTGTAATGAGAGGGTGGGGGAGAGGAAGAGGAGAAAAGTGGGGGAGAGGAAGAGGAGATAAGCGGGGAGGAGACAGAGGCAGGGGAGACAAGGGAGATAGGGGGAAGAAAAGACCACGCCAATTCTGATTTTGACGTGTCCTCGCGATGGTGAGACAAACAGAGAGGATCCACAGCAATTTGTGAATAAAGAGACGGAGACAGGGTTTGAAGAGTGTCTTTCGCTTGAGGTTAGTGGATTCTAAGATGATGCGAGGGAGCAATTTCGTGCTAGGAGATATTTTGATATCTAAAATATGGTTTCAAATATCGACACACCAACACCCTCGGCACGCTCCCGAAGAGTGGCCGTAATGCCCTTGAGTCGATACACGTCTGCAGACTATTACAAGCACATCACCTCACGAACGTGTAGCATCGCACAAGTTTTCGACGATAATGCAACAGATTCAACAAGATCCGATGCATGGACCCTTCTATTCTCTTTCTGTGGGCTCAAGGACAAACACGTGACGGACTTTCACTTTGGTCGTCTCCTACATCAATGGAGCTCAGGTCCAGCAGACGTCCTTCGTATGGAGTTTCTCTTCGTCGCTCTCAACTGCAGTCTCTTCTTCAGCAAGGATCCTAACTTGGAATCTCACAAGAAGCTAGCCGTTACGGTGCATCCTTGGGGCACCACCCTCCCATCAACACTCTACCAGCTGCACCTTCTCACCTCCTGGGATCGACAGCTCAATCAGCTACCCAGCGAGGTTCAACAAGAGATCTGGACGACATGCAATCAGATACCATACTTTTCTACAGAACCATCACAACGATTCTCGACCACCTTCCTTCGATGGATAGACAACCCGGTCTTGCATTCCTCTCAGATCAACGTCATCTTTGGGGCATTGGGCTGGATGGTCGAATCGGGCAAGCTACCCATTCGGCTGTGCTACCCAGACACAGACGATGCGGTCTTCCCAAATTACAAGCGAAGGAGAGAGGAGACGAGTAGCATGCGACAACACCGAAGAGTGAAGAAGACAGATTCATCGACCGTCGCCGCAGCCCTCCTCAGTTTAGGGAAATCCACCGGATGATCACGTGTCAAAGCCGTATGAGATGACAACAAGGACGAGATCTGAACGAGATGGCATCCATCTTCGAAAGATGATGAACGCCGATGATGTAGAGACGACGGGACGAACGACAGGCTGTAAAGGAAGATCATTATATACACTCCTCCGTCTGGTCTTCTATTCATTCTTCTTCAATCCAATCTCCTTCTTTGGAACTGCCTTCTTCATGATGCGATACTCGACCTCTTGCAACTCCCACTCGTGATTGATGAGCTCTAAATTCTCCCTCTCTGATTGGTAGATTTTGAGTAGATCAGAAACAGACGGACCTGCCCCGGGCATTCCTACTGAAGGTGAACAAGTGGTTCGAGATATAGACTTTCACCTCCACCACCACCCATGCCCATCATCATCTGGTCTCGCATGAGGGAAGTGTCGTCGCCCACTGTCGGATGTCACGATGAGATCACGATGAGATCACGATGAGATCACGATGAGATGATGGACTCACGCGATTGCTCTCCCAAGACGATCGAGTTGACACCGCCCAGACCGAATAGAGTTAAGAAGTACCATGAGAGGGAGCTGACGTAGCTGACGTCTAACGTGTTGAGCTCCACGCCGCGTTGAAGCATGGTGCGGAAGGTTTGAGTGAGGGGGAAAGGTAGTTTAGCTGTCGAAGGTCAGCGTGTCCATCGTGGAGAGATGACGATCTCGAACATGTCTATGGATAATGTGATTTCACGATGCATCATCGTGGGACGAATGCTTTAGAGGCTTACCGCATACGAAACCGGAGAAGAAATAAGAGACCCATGTCATGAGGAACATCTGAGGGACGTACATGACCATGTTCTTCTTCATCATATCGACCATGTTGATTGGGTTCATGGCTGGATTGGCCAGTGGATTTGCAGCTTGCATCGGGTTGCTCGCAGCTACGATATCAGGTCTCTCCTACATGCAACATTTAATATGCGAAAACTGATGATGCTCACCCTGAAGAGTCCAACTTCTTTGTTGTTGAAGAATGTCTTCTTTGATACGAAGGCGGAGTAGCTCAATTTGTTGGCGCTAGCTCTCAATCTTCTAGCTCTGAGTAAAATGTTCCTGCATCGTGTCACTTGAGAGGTCGTGGACGGATGTGAAATCACATTTCACGGATACTCTTCAGGTCTGGCTTCTTATCGTCCCTCATCAGCTTCATAATGTGGTGACGGAGGATTGCGATCAAAAACATGACCACGATGATGGGTATTAACACCCAATTTCGGATGGCACTATCTAACTCGATATCCGTATTGGGCCTCGTCATTTCTCTGTGATCTATGCCGATGATGATCTGATGCGCAACGTTGTAGATACCTCACTAAAAACAATAAATCCAACTGCACCCAAAACACAGTTTTGTTCACGATCAAAGAGGGGAAGCTAATGTTATTCCATGGAAGTGACCGTCAAGACCATGTCGAACATTTTCACCACCACCATCGCTAACAATGGTGTCGAGATTGCTCGTGAGACGACATCCTATTTATACAATGACGTACGTTGGGTGCGTCACAGCAGTTACCAATAGTAATGTAACCATGGAGCACCTTTTCCAGCACCTTGACAGGTCATCGCATTGTCCCCGAGGCTATGTCCATCCCAGGGGAGTAGAGATGCAGTTCCCCCGTCATTTTCGTATAAATAGACTTCGGCTGGGCTGCTGGCGAGACATTTCCACCGATAAATCCCACGCGTGATAGAAAAACACTCCTGAAGCGTACGGACCGTGGTCAAATTTCTATCAAAGAGCGAACTTGATGGGCATCGACTCCCCTTGTGGAGCCTGACCCCAAACCGATACTGCTTCCACTCGGTCTCTCCTCCATGATTTCATCACAAACCTGTCAGATCCTTCCACACCACTAGATCGATGAAGTGCGGCCGATATAGTCTGGCTGGTGCACATAATCCGCCACACCAACAAGAACAAACACGCAAATGCAAGATACGTCATTCATCACCGGTCCTCCAATTCAGCTCGTCATGCAGTGGATCGATGAGCTCTGGGCTCAAGAGTGTAGCCCTCTGTCTTCCGATTCACAAGAGGAGAACGATGAGGTTATTGTAGAGGAGCTCCTCCCCTTCGAACAGCAACAAGACTTTCAGCTGTTGGAGCCTCTCAAAACGCGACAGAGAAAATCATACGAAGGAGAGAGCCGCTTCCTCTCACCGAGACCCGTCATCGCGCTCCATCCGGTGAGCTTCATCGCATCTCCTCTCGCATCTCGCTGACCCCTCTTCAGTCTTCGCCTCTCAACAACCGTCTGAAATATTGCACTGTATCCGTCAGACTCTTGGACATCCACGGTTCTCCTCTACACTGCCACGAGCAGACACATCTCTATGGACCGTATGGCAAAGAGACGCTGCTGTCCATCCCCCACGGCCGAACACCTCCCATCTCGGTCAAAATCGGCGGAAAGTGTGATCTGAGGGCGCTGCGGCTGGGCTTCAACATCGAGTACGAGACGGAGGACGGATACTGCGGACGGGCGCACTTGACTTCGAACGAAGTTCATCTGGCCAGGAAGCAATGCCCGAACAAGAGAGGCGCATCTTCGCATGTGTCTCGTGTAAATAAGCTGCACAGAAATGTAAAGTGTGAATAAATGTATCGATCCTAAACCTCCTCGTCAATCGTCATCGTGAAGTCGACCGCAACCAACGAAGGTGTATGTAGGACAGATGTGATGATATCCATAAGAGAAGCTTTTAAAAGCTCGTTGTGGAAGTCATGATTTGTCTTTCGTTACTCATCGATGTTTGCACATCGCCAAAAATATTGATCTAGGCACATGATAATCAATATACACGGTTTTCTTTAGTAAAAGGCGAAAGAAAAGTACGTTATGTATGTTGATCAGTGCGATGCTTTTATCGATCAAAATTCATATGCATGAACCACACAGATAATTTTATCTTATTATGGTCTCATGGGCAACTACAACACATCATCCCTCAACATATTGACTATATGACTGAACTAAATGTCTCTTTATAGTTTATCACAACAGAACAGCCACGACGACAGAAACTGCAATTGAAGCAGTGAGGGCCACGGCTGCACTGGGCAGTGTCGTTGTGGGTGCCACCTTGGTAGATCTCGTCACATCATCAGAAGTAGAAGAGGAGGACGTAGAAGCTGAAGTAGAGGAGGTCACAGATGCTGAAGTAGAAGTGGAAGGAGAGGATGCCGATGAAGAGACACTGTCGGACCAGCCCAAGTATTTGTCAATAGAGAGGGCGAGCTGATCGGCCATCAGCTGATGTCCGATCTGATTCGGATGACCATCACAACCCAAAGTGGTTGAATTGAGCATGGACTTTGGATAGATGATGGCGTGGCGCGTGGAGGTGTTCGAGATCTGTGCATTCGCTTGAGATGACGATGATGATGATGATGAGATGATGATGCACCTCTACGATGGCATCGCAAAGAGGGCCGCCAATCATAGGACCACAAGTGTTGAAGATGTGGACCTGTCTCCTGGTGAGAGGATGGGATGATGATGGTTCTTACGTTTGGGCCGTAGACCGATGAGAGGAAGTCCATGAATTTAATATATCCATCTTTAAACGCGACCTTGGTCACCTGGAAAGAGAGTCAGATGATGATGATGGAACGATCGAATGCGAAAAACAAGAAGAAGAGGTTGGCTAAGAGGGAAAAGAAGAGGTTGGCTAAGAGCGAGAAGGGGAAGATGGAACAGACGGATGTGACGTGATGTGTCGATGCCGCAACTGATGTCATCACGCACTCCGTAGTTGTTATCGTTGGTTCCAATGTTCAAGACGACACCCTGTGGAATCCAGCTCGATGGATTCCACTGTCTTGGGGATCCAGAGGCCGATTGGTTGAAATAGATGGGCAAGTTAGAGCCGCTACCATTGACCAGACCTGAGTTGCATGAGCCATCACCGTGATCGTGTGTGATTAGACGTCTCACCGTGACCAGAGAGACACTCCCAGTGACTGTCTACACCGTATCGGCGGGAGATGATGGATCCGTAATTCTTGTATGAATCCTCTGCCGTGTTGTTTGGTGCATTTGCTCCACAGATGGTGGGTCCATTGATGCCATATCCACACATCATCGAGGCACCCAACCATTCCAATCTTCGAGATTGGGATGCGTATGCGGAGAGGACAGCACTGTTCGAAACGTAAACGCCGGAGAAGGTGGAGATCTGTTGATGAATCAGAATGTATGATGAAGATGTGACGGACCGGTCCCCAGGGCTCGTTGCGTTTGTGGATGATGATGATGTGCGATCCATTAGACAACCTACTGGCTACCTTCAAGAGGTGAGATCTAAATGAATGTCTGTCGATATCCTACCCTGGTTCTTCCATTTGCATTCAGGAAGAATGGACCCTTGGCCACACCGTCGATGACATAGGTGAAACTGGATTGGGATGTGAGAGATACATCGACAAAATCGGTGTTTGATACGTTAAGACGGATCTGTTCATGTTCCGTCAGGGAGAAGAGATTTATGACAGCGATAATCACCTGTATACCTGTGAAGTCGAACTTGATCTTTCCCCCCTCTGTGTATGTTCTGCCCAAAACATTGATGCTTTTATCGATTGTGGCATTGATGAATACTTCTGCCCCAACGAAAGAACACAAGAAGAGAAGGAGGATGAAAGCGGATGCCCTCATTGCTGTCGCTGTCTGTTTGTTTTCCGAGACACTAATGCGAATTTGAGTAAAGTCCACGGCAATGTCCGTCAAACAACGCAGCGAAAAGTCTCCCGAGCACCACAAGCCGCACAACCGGAGAGAATTCTGGGCATCTCGTGAGAANTAGAGATCTGTTGGTGAATCAGAATGTATGTTAAAGGTGACGGACCGGTCCCCAGGGCTCGTTGCGTTTGTGGATGATGATGACGTGCGATCTATTAGACAATCCACTGGCTACCTTCAAAGGTGAGATCGAAATGAATGTCTGTCGATATCCTACCCTGGTTCTTCCATTTGCTTTCAGGAAAAATGGACCCTTGGCCACACCGTCGATGACATAGGTGAAACCGGAATGGGATGTGAGAGACACATCGACGAAATCGGTGTTCGATACGTTAAGACGGATCTGTTCATGTTCCGTCAGGGAGAAGAAATTAGTGATAGGGATAATCACCTGTATACCTGTGAAGTCGAACTTGATCTTTCCCCCCTCTGTGTATGTTCTGCCCAAAACATTGATGCGTTGATCGATTGTGGCATTGATGAATACTTCTGCCCCAACGAAAGAACACAAGAAGAGAAGGAGGGTGAAGGCGGATGCCCTCATTGCTGTTGCTGTCTGTCTGTTTTCCCATGCACGACATCATAGAATTCCGACTGGAAGACTCCATGGCATGATCGACAATTTTTTCGCGTGACTTTCGAGACACGTACAACACCCTCGATGTATCTATGGTTATTATGGGAAAGAGGGCTTTTTCCGTGATTGCAACAAGATGCTAAAAGTTACGATACGATGGATTCCCGCGGGATCTCTCAACACGGTACTAGCATCGCCCATCTCTGCTTACCTGACGAGTTCGGCATGGGATCGTGGGTGGTCAGACAGGTATGATCGTAACTGTTCTGCGAAAATTTCCTCGTACAATTATTTAATCTTCACCCATCCCTTTCTCCGTTGCAATAACATTTCACCAACATCTTCATACATTCAAAAGGCCTCTTATGTATGTGGTCAGCGTCACCCGCTCGTTCCCTCTCATTTCGAGGTTAATAATAACCTTCACACTCGATCTCCCTCACGCCAATATTCGTAGATGGCTCTCCTGAGGCTAGATCGAGCCGTTCTGCGAACTCTCACTCTGAGATTTCTGCGCTTCAACTATGAACAGAGCCGGAAGGGTCTCGCAGGTGCTGTCAGAAGGCGATCTAACCGAGTGAGGAAGAGAGATAGACGAGAATCTCCAGGCACAGATGAACAGTTCAGCTTTCTTCTGTCTGTTGTTGTTCGCGATCGTAGCTGCGGATCAGCTATCTGCACTGCAGTCGTTTTATAATCAGCTAGGTGAATCATCCATCGATCGCATTTTATGATGTTGATCTGTTGGTACAGGTGCCAACTGGAACGATCAAACGGGCTGGAATGGAGGTAAAATCTATAGACGACGAGACAGGCTCTTACTAATTGATGTCAGGAACAGATGCCTGTGGCTTTCACGGAGTAACGTGCACAGGTGATGCCGTTATAACGTACCAATTCGTTCAATTAAAGATAGGGACGGATGTGACGAGCATTGATCTGAGCAACAATGGTCTGTCCGGAGATTTTCCTAGCGACGTATGGACTGACCTCTCTTCTCTGCAAACTCTCTTATTGCCAGGTGATCCGTCTTTCAAGCCCGAATGTGCTGATATGAGACAGGAAACTCCATCACAGGAACCATTCCGTCTTCAATTTCCAACTGTGTCAGTCTGTTCTATGTCGATCTATCTACCAACAAGATGTCCGGTGATGTGAGCCTTTCATCGAATGATAGTGAGTGACGATGACGATTAGATCGGGAACATTGGGCTTCTTCCAAATCTTAAACTCTTGGGTCTATACAGCAATCAATTCTCATCCATCTCTCCCTCCTTCTGTTCTCTCACCGGTGTCTGGGTGAAACTGAATCACCTCTCGATCAACCGATCTCATCGCATTCAGGTCATTAACATGGGACACAACGCGTTTAATTCTTCCATTCCATCGTGCATGGGCCAATTCACCGGATTGATAGCCCTCGGCATGGATAATAATCAATTTACGTCGATCCCAAGCTCTTTCTCCAACCTGGTCAACCTGCAAGTGAGCCGACGACGATGATCATGCGAGATGGTGTCTCGAGGCTGAACGATGGTCAGACTCTCATGTTGAATGAGAATCACTTGAATAGCCCTTTGACCCCTCTCTGTGGTATGACAACCTTATCGGTGAGTGGCCGCTGCCGATGATGACCATCGAACGTGTGCAGATGCTCGACATCTCTGATAATGATATGAGCCACGCCTTACCCGACTGCAATTATACCGCTATGAACATCAAGACATTCAAAGCCAACGGTGAGTCACAATTTCCTCGCACCCTTCCTCTTTTTTTACTTTGAACCAGATGCGGGGCTGACTGGACAGATCCCACTCACGTTCGGTGACATGCCCCTCTCCATCTTTCAAGCTGCCCGTAACAAGTAAGGAGATAACGACATCATCACTTCGTCTGACTCCTCATAGCTTCGTCGGTGTCATCCCCGACAGTATCTTCAGTCCATCCATCGACACGATCGCCTTGAACAATAACAACTTGAACGGTGAAGATTAATCCGGATGAAGTCATGATGATTTGACAGGTCCCCTGCCCGATCGTCTGATGAATTGTACGCAATTGAAATCGATCGACATCTCTTACAACTCTATCACTTCGATTCCTACCGATCTATCGCTGCTCGTTGAATTGGAGACATTCAATGTAGAGCTGAATTTCATCCAGTCCGAAATTCCTTTCATCGGCAACTGTACGAAGCTTCAGAAGGTGACGACATTGTATACGCGAGTGATCTGATCAGTTTAGTTTTGGGTGCCCAGCAACCGATTCTATGGGGAATTAACGCAAGACTTCTCCAGTCTCACTGTTCTCAACACATTCAATATCTGTCCGTGACATGTCTTCTAAATAGTCCACTAACACACGTAGTTTCGAACGACATCGAAGGGGAGATCCCTGCAGATTTCGGCTTACTGTCCCTGACAACGCTGAATTTGGGAGACAATAGACTGACAGGTGACATTCTATATTATCACGATACGTATCATAATCATCGCGCGCAGGGCAGATCCCTTCCTCTTTCATCAATATGACGGCTGTGGGCACCCTCGTTCTCACCGACAACTTTTTGGCGGGAGATGTATGTGCCCTCTCATCCCGTCGTTATTGACAGATATAGATTCCCAGTTGGTTATTGACTCTGCCATCTCTCGTCGACATAGATCTATCCTTCAATTCGTTCACCGGGCCGATTCCTGTCCCTTCACAGACAGTTCGCCTGCAGAGTGTAGACTTGGTGAGAGCGAAAATTGAAGGACACAAGTAACGAGATAATAGTCTAAAAATAAGCTGAGTGGCGCCATCAGCCAAGAGCTCAGCGACCAGCTTGAAATCGTTGAGCTCAATCTGGGTGTGTTCTCTATCCTCGTCATCTTTACTCACGCCTCTCAGAATTCAATCAGCTGAATGGATTTCTACCATCGTTCTACGATGGCATGGAACAGTTGAGATTAGCCGGTGTGATACCATACACCGATGTTGTAGAGTGACATCATGATAGGTAATGCATTCTCCGGAACTGTTCCTGTTTCTATGATCAACAACACGCAGCTGAAGTGGCTCGATTTGAGCAACAATCAATTGGGAGGAGAGGTGGACGCGAATTTCGCGAACGAATCACTTGACCTGACACGACTGGTAGTTGCCGGAGGTCTTTGGAGACATGAATTCGCTCTTCACTCTGATTCTCAGCGGAAACAACTTCACCGGGCCGGTATAACGTATCGTGATGTATCTGTATTGATGACATTCAGATTCCATCCAGCCTATCAGCCGAAACAATGATCACGCTTAAGATGGATCTGAACTCACTGAGTGGACCGATTCCCTTCAACTTCGCCTACATGAACAGTGCGTATAGATATCGACGATCTCATCTCATCGTCAGATCTCATCACGTTGGATCTCTCGTCCAATCAACTCAGCGGCGAGATCATTTCTAGCTTTTATCAGTTTTCTAAACTGCGTTCGCTGTCTCTCGCCAACAATCGTTTCAGCGGGAACACCGTTTGGATCAGCAACTGCAAGAACCTCCAGCAGGTGCGTTGACAACATGTCGTGAAGAGACAATGACGTCATCAGTTGGATCTATCATACAACAATCTGTCGGGATATATCTTTGACGACCAAATCATCTCACCAGCGTACAAAGAGTTGGTATATCTTGACATCTCTCACAATGGCTTTGGTGGGAAAATATTGTTCCAACTTCCCTCATCTTTGGTCTATTTCGACGCCTCGTACAACCAATTTGTCGATAGTTATGTGAGTGATAGATGAGATGATAACGTGGGATGACGTCATAAGGTACCGGACAAAGTGAGCACAGTATATGCGAGAACCTTTCCCTCTATGGTCACGTGTAATATCGGTTACAACCAACTGAGAGGCTATCTGCTCACACTATTCACTCGTGACAAGTGAGCTTTCCATTCTTATCCTGAATAACGCTGATGTACACAGATTTCCGTTCTTGAATCAGTTGGATCTTTCTGGTAATAAGCTCATCGGGCCCATTCCACCTTCACTTGGCCAACTAACGCAGCTCAATTCGTTATTCTTGCAAGATAACCAGCTGACATCGGATGTGAGTCGCTAATCTTCGATTTAGTAAGATGATAATATGACGTCTGAAACGAAGATAGATCCCTCACTTCTTGGGAAATCTCGTCCAGCTGACGAAGATCAATCTGGGATCGAATCAATTGTATTCAAGAGACCTCTCTTTCCTTTTCAAGCTCAATCAACTTCAGGTGAATTGGATGATCTCTTACGATCGTGGTTAACATCAAACAGATGCTGAACCTGTCGAACAATCAGATCCACGCATCCATTCTTGACGGCATCGATGGTTTAATTAAGCTCGAGTCATTTGACGTCTCGCACAACAGGTCTGATTCAACCATCGATAGAGACGACAGAGACTAAAGAACAGATAGGATGTACGGGCAGATACCAGTGTCGATGTACACGATGAGAGTGCTGACGAAGCTGTATGTCAACGACAACAACATGACTGGAAACGTGTCAGCCTTCTCAGCTGATCTCAGAGAAGTCGATCTCAGGTGATGAGATTCTGGGGAAGACTTGTCGAACTCACATCGAGTCAGCTCCAATCGATTCAGTGGAGAGGCGGCGGTGATTGATGGGCTAGTGTCAGTGACATATCTCAACCTCAGCCACAATTCCTTCTCAGGTTCTAATTCGACCGTGTATATGTTGACTGAGATGTATCGGCAGGCGTACTACCCGACATATCACAGAAACTCAAATTGAAGACCATCGATCTGTCTTTCAACCAACTCACTGGAAGCCTTCCTCCTCTTTCAGCTCTCTCTAAACTGGAGGTAGTTTTTTTCATCGATCAACACATACATCCATGACTCAAAGGACACCAGGTTTTACAGATGAGATCAAATGAGCTCAACGGGTCTCTTCCTTCTATCTCCAGACTCTCTTTCCTTTCCGTCTTCGATGTCAGCGACAACCTTCTGAATGATAACTTGGCGCTGGGAAACCTCCCATCATCGCTGATCCAATGTAACATGAGTAATAATACCTTTGAATGTCCAGTGACGTGGCCATCCATCTCCCTCTGCAGTGCCGAGTGAGTTCATTCTATTTCGACACGATCTATCTTCGATATCATCGCATATTGATGCGATGATATTGACAGCCTCAGATGTACGACGGGTCAGAACGATAGCACTGTCGTCGTACAGATCAGAGTGCAGGGACAGGTGTCCGATTTCAACTCCACTGTATTCTTGGAATCTCTATCTGCCACGTCCAACACGTCGCTGACTCGGTTCACCATCTTATCTATCACGTCAGGAAGGTAAATCCGCGAGCCACATTCACATCATCTCATAAATTCAGCGTCATCACGAACGTAGGGATCAGCCCAGCTCCCAATGGATCATTCGAAGGGTCAGCCATGAGAAGGGCATCAATGATCGCCGCTCTCGCTCAAACCGGCAGCTCCATCGGCTCTTTCTTGGTGAGATCTCGTTCTCAGCTCTTTGTTTATGATTCGACAGGTATTGTCGCCGGTTATCATCAACCCACCGACTCCATCCACTACATCACCGATCGCCTCCACTTCTGATCAAGTGAGATGTCTATGAGACGCCTTGTAGACTTATTCTCAGATGATCAACACACCTTCACCAAATGCGAACAACAATAACAACACCAACACGGGACTCATCATCGGTGTTGTGGTGGGCGTTGCCTGTTTCATCGTCATCGTGATAGCCATCGCTGGTATCGTCTACGCCAGATCACGTCGGTCAAATAGTGTTTGGCAAAGTCAACTATCGATGATCGGTCTGAAGAGCATCAACTTGGGAGAAGCAAAGAGTTCTATCGTGAGTCAATCGTTCAGAACATCCTGCAAGAATTAATGAACGAACAGACTCCATTCAAAGAGCTGAAGAACATGGTTGAGATAGGAAGCGGTGAGGGAGAAGTGAGAAGGAATCTTGACAGTAAATAGGAGCGTTCGGTATCGTGTACAAAGCGGAGTGGAGAAGTCTGGATGTGGCCGTCAAACAAGTGATCATCTCTTCTGATGTGAAAGATCTAATTCAATGGTTATAGATCAGAGCGGAACATGTCACACAAACACAGCTGACAGACTTTATGGTGCGTTTCTTTCGTTTTCATTCATCATGTGATTGATTCTATCTGACTTTGATACAGGGAGAGGTGAGATGGTTGACTTCATCAAAGATCGAGATGATGAGACGATGTACAGGTGGCGTTATTGCAGAGACTCAGACCCCATCCTGTGAGTTACCGATCATCATGTGATGTGTAGCAGCTGACCGAAACACAGAATGTGGTATTATTGTGAGAGAAAGAAGAAGAGAGAGCGGACTGATAGAGACACAGCATGGCAGTGACGTTTCCGCCCGACCCTCTGTCTCTTGTGAGTTCTGTTGTATATGTATTATCCTCAGCTTATATGCGTACAGATTACGTGAGTGGAGGATTTCACTTCATTTCTTCGTGTGACGATGCTTCGTGACTGACGGTGTTAATAGGGAGTATTGTGAGGGTGGCTCTTTGTTACGTGAGTTCATCTCTGTGCAATCATTGAGATAACATTCATACCAACCAGATTATCTGAGCAAGAACGATGTCTCTATGGAACAGAAGTACAGATGGATACACGGAATAGGTGTGTTCTTTCATTGTCTGATGAATCGTAATGATGAATCGTAAATAACGCCATGTGAAGCTCTGGGAATGTACCATCTGCATCAAGAGAAAGTCATCCACAGAGATGTGAGTCAACGTCTGTCACTTCTTTCTTTGACATCATCGCAGCTGGCAGCCAGAAATATCCTGTTGTCTAAATTCTTAGAGGCAAAGGTATAGTGAAATATATTTTGATGCGATCATTCATCCATATACCATATGATGTCCACATCGAGAATGAGAAATCAATCATACTAACGTCGATGAAAGGTCAGCGATTTCGGTTTGTCAAGAGAGACTCAGACCATCGACACGGTGAACATCATTCAGTACCTTGATGATGTATTGAATGGTATTCAGGCCGCACAGACACAGACGGCCGTTGGTCCACTGAAATGGATGGCACCTGAAGCCATGAGAAACCGTGTCTACTCACAAGCCACTGACGTCTTCTCTTTCGGGTGGTCATCTTCATCTCTCATCGCACGATGAAGGGAAACTGAAACGAGACAGAGTGACAGTGTGGGAGATCTTGACGGATCAAGAGCCGTGGACGAATATCTCACCGTGAGACAGATCTCGTGGGCGATTCTAATGTCTACAGTGTGGAAGCGGCGCTGAAGGTGATCACTCACGGCGAGAGGATGGAAATTCCAGATGGTGTAGAATTTTGGTTGAGCAAGCTCATAAGAGGTATTTCGTTGAGAAAGTTGTTCCTCGTGATCATCAACATCCATCACACACCATCTTTCACTCGGCTCATCACTGAACCAAAATCAGATTGCTGGGAGGAAGACCCTGCGAATCGCCCTCTCTTCCCTCAGATCTGCGAGCTGATGGGAGGTGTCATCAAGGTCGAACGACTCGACGACACCAGCTCTACCAAAGAGGAGGTCGATCGATACTGCACCGTAGACAACATCTACTCTAAAAGTGCAGAATACTTGAATTCACCGACATCGGCCAGACACACCATCGTGGCCTCTCAGCAGCAAGGCACAGAGGTAGAAGACACGGAATCAGAGAAACATTATTCCTTGTTGTGATGGTAGACATCGAAATGCACGGATGATGTCGTCCGAATACATCAGAAATCGTTCTCTCTTGTTCCTTTATTTCGAGCTGGCGTAGTCTACGTCTGGTTGCCATACACCTACAAGTTTCATCAGGAAATGTGATGGTGTCGATGATGTGATGATGGATGGAGGACGGTCACCCTGTATGCTTCTTCTGTTGGTGTAAACGCGGAGGCAAGGATCTCTTGCTTTCATTCCACACTGATTGCGAAGGAATGTGAACTTGTCTGAGACGTCCTGCGCTGTTGGATTTCGGACCACTATGGGGCGTTTGGCTCCGTTCACTTTGAATCGATCAGGAGGATGAATTCAGAAAGATATAAAACGATGGCGGGATCAGAATCATCGAATTAGGCTCACAATAATAGCCAGTGACCTTGACAGAATGAGGGGTCTCGACAGTTGTGACCTCGATTTGAGGGTTCTGCTTCTTGAAGGATTCCAGAGAATTCTCAACGAACTCCCTGAAGAAGATGAGGTGAAAATGGATGAGCCATTTGTGATCACCTGGCGCCACGTGAATGCTCTCGAGACCTGCTGTAGCGCAGAGTGATCTTTTGCAACTGCCACACTCCGTTCTGCATGATGATTTGCCGATGTGATCTGATCTGAACTTTTTTCAAATCAGTTTATTTCATTTTAATGTTGCCTCCCTTCCAAGAACATCATCTCCAAAAAACATTTATGGTCAAGTACACAGTGGTGGTTACCGTAGCGTATAGACATTGTAATCCCCTCTTGGGTCCTTCGGTGGTTCCTTGTTGTTAAGAGGTTTCCTCTCCCCCTTCTTGTTGGCATCCGCACTTCGCCTCCAACCTTCTCCTAATCGCAGCTGCATCCCCAGCTTGTTCTTTCCCAACTGACCCAGTCCAATGAGATTCACTCTCTTCATCTCTTCCTGATGCACATCATCAGATCTCGCCTCCATCTCATCGGCGATGTCCATCATCGCAGGATGACTCACGGCTGCCTTCTTTGCCATATCTGAAGCGATCGAGGCTTCAGATGCCAGTCTCCTCTCCTTCTCTAGTTTGAGTTTAAAGATGGAATCTTCAAAGCTTCTCTTGTGCTCTGGATCTGAACTTCCTCCTTCTAACCACGACGGCCAAAAGTTGATCTTACCCTCATCGAAAGAGATGACATAGTCTATACCGTCTATACACGTGAGTCGATGGTCTCATCGTGGAGTCATCGCGAGTTCTCACCGTTCGACTCTTCGTTACGTAAATCACTGTGGAGGTTCAGAAGGGACGAGATGATGTTGAGAATCTCACCTTCCCTTGCTGGAATCGTCGCTTCTTCTCTCGCTGGCTCGGGGTTAGATGATGTCTTTAGAGGATGACCGATTACCTGCCGCTGTCATACCATGGACTGCATGTGTGGTTGGAGGTCTCGTCGTAGTGAGATGGTGTCTGTCTGTCGTGAGAGGGTTCCCGCAGAGCGTTGTCTCTGTGTGGGCTCCTTCTTCTCGTCTGTGATAATGGTCAGTGTGGTTTGGAATGTGGATCTTCACCTCCTCCTCCACTCTCCTGCGTTTTGAAGAGGCTGTGAACTTGTGAGTGTGTGGTCGTGAAGATGATTCCTCTACCTTCGGATGATGCAGTCTCCCTCCTGCGATCTGCTTCGTAATCGGAAGGGCGTTTCGGTTGAGAGGATCGGCTTGTTGATTTCTCATCTCTCCTCTTGTCCTCTATCCTGTGTTCCTCCCTAAATTGAAAATCAATTTTGTCTACAACATGCTTCCATGCGAATGATGAATGAGGGGGGAAGATGGTTACCTCTTTCCATTGGGTTGACTCTTCTTGTCTGATGGGTAGATAAGAGCACCATTGTTAGGATGTGAGTTTTCCAATCGACTCGGACTGTAGATTGCTTTTGGCATTGGCGTGTGATTCGTTCGAATTGCTTCTGTCAAAGAGGTCAGTCGAGAGACTCGTCGATTTTCAATCGTATGGACATCACAAAAACGGATCAACGATACAAGTCAAAGTGGAAGGAGTTACTCTCACCTTGCATGATTTATGAGGATGAAGTATTTCCCTTCTCCTTTCACCCTCTATCAGGGATGATGTGAAGAGGATATGAGTTTTCGCTCACAGGAGATAGAAGATATGACTTCCCGTGACTGAAGAGCCCAATAGAACAAGTCTACCCTCTTCTGTGTTCACGTATCAACCCTCTCTTCTTCAGGATTTTCCTCTTTCAAAAAGGAAATGCAAAACGTAACCCCAATTTTCTGTGCTTGACAGCACGGCAACCTGTAACTGTGGAGCTGGCCCCAACGAGGGAAATGATCTTGTGCTGCGATACTTCTTTAGACGATGCGAGGATGACGAGTGTTGAGTGTCTCCTGCGAGAGGAAGAGACGGAGAGTGTTCCTGTGTCTCCTATAAAAAAGGTGAAAAAAAGGGAAATTGATTTCCGACATTTGACATCTACAACACAGCTTGGCGCCTTGGATCTCATTACCAGATGGAGAGGATGTCTAGCGCTTCGGCTCTCAGAAATTCCCGTGCGGGTAAGTGGATCGACCGATATCTGCCGTATTGGCGGGCTTCATTTCTGCATGGGTTGATGTTGAGCAACAGATGGAGGGAACGATGCAGACGACATTGTCAACCGGGACTGGATGTTGAATCCTGAGGGAATTCGATTTAGAAAAGAACTCTTTGCACATAATAAGAAACCAGAGACACCCGGACGACCGGCCATGGGTGAGAGACGAATTCATCTCTCCATTCGACCTCTCCTCGAAGGAGCGACTCGATCGAAGAGATCACTTGAGAAAAGTCCATCACCAAGCGAGAGCCTTGGATGGGCCTCACGGCCCTCCTGGGTGTCGCGATATTCTGTGCCGTTCAAGTTGGTCGCAGTCCACAGACGTTCTCTCGCGATCTTTTCCTTTCGGCTACATCTTTGAAGTTATTCGGCTGACGAACCACTAGGCATTCTGGACGAGCCATCTATTCCACCCAGCATCGTCGCTGAGGTGACATCTCATCTCATTCGATCCATCTCATACAACAATGCAATGTCATACATCACGATGTCTATAGGTTATTGTCGTTATCTACTGTGAACGTCTACACCGATCGAGTTCACATCACGACATCGTCATTCTACATGATCCAATCGAAAACCATCGAGATTCACATGAGAACAGGTCAGAGAGTACAAGATCGTGGTATACGGAAAGACTGGGGCGGGAAAGACTTCGACTGTAATGAACTTGTGTGGAGCAGGTGAAGGGACGGAGAGAGTGGAGATTGACATCCGATAGACATACCCTCGACACACGTGGAGACGTCGGGCATTCAAGTCGTCAGCTCTTTCTGGCCCATCCAGGTACCGTTCGTCACCGTCACATCATCATACGCCATCACCACCATCATCACACCAACATCAAGAACATCATCACACCAACATCAAGAACATCATCACACCAACATCAAGAACGTCATCACACCAACATCAAGAACATCATCACACCAACATCACGTACATCATCATACACCATCACATCATCACCATCATCACCATCACCATACCCATCATCATTCACACAAAGACGACTCACATCTTCAAACAGCGAAAATCGAACAACCGAGTCGTCGTTCTCAAGTATAAACTCTGGGATTGCGGCTTCGCTCACTACCGTAAATTCAATTACCTGGCTGAGGCGATGAACACCAACACACCCAAGGCCTTCCTCTTTGTCTTTTCCATCACAGATAAGGAGAGTCTCTCCGAGGTGGAGAAGCAGGTGTCCCATCGAAACGAAACGCACGCTCAATATGATGTAGATCACGCAATTGAATTCCGACCCTCAATTGAAATCCGTCATCAAGATGGTCATCGCTACAAAGTGAGTGTCATCTACAATTCGTAAAGATAGCGGGACGATCGATCTACAACGGGAAAGATATCGGAAAATTGATGGTGGCCAGGAACGATTATTTCTTCCGGGCCGAAGTGACGAAACAAGAACTCGTCGACTTCTCCGCGAAATTTCACGTTCCCATCTACTTCATCAAGAATTTGCCCGATGCCAGTCCCAGCGATAAGGCTCAAACCGAGAAGGTGATCTAAATTTAGCCTCCACTCGTCCGTGCACAGCTGACAGCCTCAGGACATGATGCGAATCAAAAATGACTTGGCCGAATTTATCCTCACAGAGAAAGGTGAGATCACGTGACGTCCCAAGTCCTCATTCCCGCCAGATTATTCTCAGAAAGTTCAACTCTTCAAGGTGAGCGTTCCTCCATTCTCTCTCGCGTGAACCGTTCCAGTCATCGTAGGCTTCCGGTTTCATCATAATAAAATATCTTGTACACATCCTCACATCTCTTCTGAACTTTACAGAACGAGTCACGCTTCACGGTGAGAGACAGGAAATCAGAAGCAGCCACTCGGGCGTTCTCGCGCAGCCAGGCGCTCAACACACCGAATTCGAACACTTCGTTTCCGGATCTGACCATAGTGAGGGATAACATGCAGTGAGTCGTCTACATCGTTGTAGATGGAGCTGACGGGGTAGGTTGTCGTATTCGGATGATGAATCGTTTGGAATTCCTGCTACACCGGGATTTCCTTCTCCTCCTCTACTCAAATCAGGAACCGTTGCTTCTCAACACCCAACCAAGGTGTGACATTGATTTCATTCATATTAACATGAATATGTCCAATACGAATACAAAGATGTCTTTTATTTTTCTCGTGAAAAAAATTCTTCGAATGAAAAGATTCAATCGAATTGTAAAAGAAACAATGATACGATTTTCACGAAAACATAAAAAGACACGATCAGAATCAAACCGTGGAGAAGTGTAACGAGACTCTCTCAGGTATCAGAATCGAGCCACCCCAGCTATCAGCTCGTGTTCGACATGCTGACGGGAATCACTACGTCTATTGTAGAGAGCTCAGCTTATCGTGCCAAGAGGTAAGACGACATGTCAAACGCATTCACGTGACCACACACAGAGAAGAACAGATGAAATTAGATTACACCGTACAACAGATCGTCCTCTTACCGAAAGACTTTGCCACCATGCACCGATTCAACTCGAAAGAGTGAGTGGCGGGAAAACTGAATTGGGACGGAATTGAGACTCGACAGGAAGAATCACGATGAGGAGATCATCAACATCAACATGGACCATCACAAGGACTTCACCTTCCGGTTCACAGACTACGCACCGTTTGTGTTTGAAAACATGAGGAGAAATTTCGGCTACGATACCGGGGATTATCTGGTGAATCTCGACCAAATTTCGGAAAAACGGAAGAATGACGGAAGAATAGAAATCCCTGGGAGAGGAGATCGCCCTCTACGAGTTGAGCTCACCGGGTAAATCCGGAAGTTTCTTCTACTTTTCTCTGGACTACAACTTCATCATCAAGACTATCGTAGAGGCCGAGGTCGAACTTTTCTTCGAAAATTTTCTGCGGTCTTACTACCAGGTGACCGTCTGTCTACAACGAGACGTGACATCGACAGTACATGCTGCAAAACCCGAACACGCTGATCGTCAGATTTTTTGGATTACACATGGTACAACCGAGGGGCTACAACAAGGAATTATATTTCACCATCATGGACAACACGTTACAGTCTGAATTTGGTATGGTCGAGAAGTACGATCTGAAGGTGGGATGATGACAACCATTTTTGTCACAGAGAAGAGAAGACGTACATTTTTTCGTGAAAAATGAAAACATTTCATGAAAGTAGAAAGAGTGAAAAAAATCGGTCTGACGAACGAAAAAAATTACAATTTCAATATCGAAAGAAATTTCGACAAAAGAAGAAAAAAATTGAATGGAACACGCAGGGATCGACCGTGGGCCGCTACGCTTCAGAAAAAGAAAAGGAACACGACAACGTCATCTTCAAAGATTTAGACATCGTCATGAAGAGGAAGATTCGATTGGGACCCATCAACAAGAAGAAGCTGATGGACCAATTGGAGAAGGATACGAGGCTGCTGGCGGACAACAATGTGATGGATTATTCTTTCTTGGTGGGAATCACTATACCGGATCCGACGAAGATGAAGAGACCACTGATTGATGATACCGGGAAATCGTGAGGATTGGGTTTTATTTTGTTTTATTGTTTCGATGAGACGTCGTGTCATCTGCATCATGATGATCATCGTCACATCATCCATCATCTTTCGCATCATCCATCACATGATCCATCATCCATCACATCATCATCCATCGTCAAAGACATCCTTCACCTGATACGATCCACAGACCGCCTAGAACCCGTCACACCTCTCCCTCCATCTTCAAAGCTGACTACGGCGGCATCTACTCGAAAGACAGAGACGAGATCTACTTCTTCAGTATCATCGATGTGTTCCAAGCCTGGAACGTCAGGAAAAAGGTGAGAAGATTCGAGGAAATTTCGAAAGTTCACGGTAAACAGGTGGAAAACTCGCTGAAATCTCTGATCCACGAGTCCCATGGGATATCGGCCGTGAGGCCGGACGTGTACAGAGAAAGATTCTTGAAATTTCTCAACGAGATCATCGAATAAAGAAGATGGAAGATGTGAAGCATGCGGGTGTGATGATGATGCAGTTGAGATGAGGGTAATATGGAAGGGTTCGTGTGATACAGCTCGGAGAGTTCCGTTCCTCGTGTCACACGATCACACTACAACATCATCACATAACACTATCGTCTCTCATCACATTACATCAAATCACATCGCACCACATTGCTTTTTCACATCACAACATCACCAACTTTCTCTTCCTCTAATTCGATAGAGGGTCCTCCAGCTGCCCTGTGACGGAAAATTAGCGTGCAATCTTCCGTCATTCCTGCATCCATTTCCGCGTAATATTGCGATGCTCCTCTCAAAATGCGTCTCAATCGTCGCGTCATTAGGCGTACCCTACCGAACTGTGCGCTCAATTTCGCAGATACCGATGGAATACCATCGGATTAACTGCATAGGCAGCCACACTTCAATGACGCATACGGTATCTAACGGAAGACAGTCGCGGTAAGGCCACTCGTCGAGGGTCTCCAGGGAGTTGACCGGTCTTGCGACTTCCATCACAAAATTCGGGCCACACAGGAACATAATTTCATCGGGCGACATGAGGTCAGCAGCTGTTGTCCTCTTGATAGGCTTAGCCGTCTGTGCGGCCACCCTTTCACCATTGTTCAGCCAACAACGTTCGGTTCAGTCGAGAGTGACGCCGAATCGATGGATGGTAGACACTGAGTCTGTCCATGCGGACACACCCGCCGAGTTCATCGTGCACCTCCAGTGAGTCTACATAATTTCGTTGTGTCTGTGCACATCTGACAAAATGCAGACAGAGGAATCTCGATCAGCTGCACGATTTGTTCACAAAGGTCAACGATCCCACCCACGAGGAATACAGAAGATACAGAACCATGGAAGAGTTGAACTCTCTGACGAGACCATCCAAGGCGGCCTTCCAGGCAGTTCGAAAGTGGCTGCATCTCATTCGCTCTGATTCCGAGATCACAGAAGGACCTTCCTTCTTCCGCGTCCAAACGAAGGCTGTCCACGCTGCTACTCTTCTTCAGACTGAGGTCAAGTTGCATTCTCATCCTCACCTTTCTCAGCCAGTCGTCAAGTGAGGAGAATCCCGTCTCATTCGTGTTCTCATGTTGCATCAGGACGACCGATACCTATTCGTGGCCACAAGAACTGGACGATCACATCCACGTCATCTCAGGTCTGACTCAGCTGCATGCGCCACGAAAGCATAAGAAGGTGACGGAAGACTCGCGTTCTCTCATCTGATCATCATCTCAGGCCGTCCCTCATTCGAGACAAGATTACTACCGCGGCTTCAATTCGACGCTGGATAACTTGAGAACGTTCTACAACATCAGTGGTGATTACCAAGGAGGAAAAGGAAACATCTCACAAGCTATCTTGGCTTTCAACGACTATTTCTCATCGGATGCGCTGAGGGTGAGCATCATCATCTCACGTTCCACCGTCGCATCATCCACCTCGATCACTCTCTCATCATCTTCGCGTCGAAGAATAACGGAGCGTAGTTATTCAAAGCTCAATACAACGTGACCGCCCCAACTCCCATTTCCATCGGTTACAACTGCCTCAACGCGGATCCTCCCTGCGTGAGAAGAAGAGACATCCGAAATCACCTCACTCATCCCTCCATCAGGACGAATACGAGAGCGATTTAGACATTCAGTACATGCAGGGACTGGCACCAGGCATTCGAACTTATTTTGTGGGTAATCCTGGAGACTACTGGATGTTGGAAGCTCTGTCCATCACGGTGGCAGCTCTGCCCGAAATACCAAAGGTGAGTCGTCTATGAGATAGAACCCTTTCTTCCAACTGTTGTACTGATCGGCTGCAGACGATTTCAGTCAGTTACGGTGGTCCGGAGACTTTAACTTGCCCGGGTGCTCTCAAATGTGACGTGAGACGCTTCTATCTCAAACTTGAACGCTGATCTATTGACAGAACTCGAGCTCCGACCCTTCTGCTACCTACATCCAGGCGGCCGACGTGGAGATACTAAAGTACGTTTTAACCGGCACGACCATCATGATCTCTAGTGGAGACTCTGGCTCCAACGATTTTCCCAACGACTACGGAAACTGTCCCCTGGTGAGTGCTCCACTTTCTGGCGTCGCTGAGATCGTCTCAGACGACGAGTCCATTCTACTGTCCTGATGGAGGCTGTGACTTCAACACTTCGTCGTGTCAGCAAGTTTTCTTGTATTACAACAACTCTCAGACACCCATCGTCTACCCAAACAGTGGTGACGCAGTGACTAATTTTCTCAACACTTCGGTGAGTTTCACTTCGTCCATTGAAACTCAAGTGTTGTAGTGGGTCAACGCCTTTGCCAGCGACAATTCCGCCTGCGGTGTTGCAGTGGACAGTGTGTCATACAGTCTGTACAGTAACTGTTCGTGTCAGAACCTCAAGTATCGTTCTTACTTTTTCGACGGGGCAAACGTGACTTTTGCTCCCTACGTCTACAACCCCGACACCTTACCCACATTTTCGGTCTCTTGGCCAGCATCTTCTCCTTACGTCGTGAGGTGACGTCACACTACAACGCGCCGAGAATATTCGACTGACAACTTGCAGTGTGGGTGCCACTCTGATCTGGGGTGCAGGAAATGAATCCGTGGCATCTACAACGAACGGAGCCATCATTTCTTCTGGTGGAGGTGAAGATGAATGCCAATCTCGTTCTTCCGCTGACCCTGGTAAGGCTTCAGTCTCATCTACAATCAACCAGACTATCAGAAGAGTACAGTCGACAGCTGGAACAATGTTCACGGCAACAGCTTCCCGACGAACAGTTTCAACACCTCGCTCAGAGTGAGCCGATCCCTTCATCTCGCGAGAGCCTGACCACATGCAGGGCTACCCTGACGTCAGTCTCAGCGGACACTCTTACCCCGTCTATACCCAGTCGAAAGGCTTGAAGTATTTCGACGGCACCAGCTGCTCCTCACCAGCCTTCGCCGCTCTCATCACTAGAATCAACGATGAGCTGGCCGCCGCAGGTCGCCCCACTCTGGGTTTCATCAACCCTCTCTTGTATAAGGCACCTTCGAATGTCTATCACGACGTCACGAACGGAGACATCAAGTGTGGAGAGTACCAGTGCTTCACCATTGGGTTCAGCGCGAATCAGGGGTGAGTCGTGAAGTTGAGCGGGAGAATTGATGAGAAATAGTTGGGATCCTGCAACTGGATTTGGCAGCGTGAACTATGGCAATCTGAGAAGGTCAGTTGGATGAGCTTGATGATGCTGACGTTTCATAGTTATCTGTTAGCGGAAGCACCACAGAGGACCACACAACAGAGTTCCAACGGAGGAACAACCAGTGGCACAAATACTCAGAGTGGTACAAATACTCAGAGTGGTACAAATACTCAGGGCGGTACAAATACTCAGAGTGGTACGAACTCTGGTATCAGCCCTGTGAGCGGCACCGCATCACGCCTCTCTGTCGTTCTGCCCTTCTTCCTTCTGTCCGTGCTGTACTTTGTTTGATGTATGCGAGGAATGTATAAAAGAAACATCATATGTGTGCCTCTTTTCGATCGTCTCTTGGTGCTGAAGACAGACCATATCACTTAAAGGTCATTCATAAAAGATCGGCAATGTGCACGAGTCCTCTGTCTATGTGAGGAAACACGATCGTCTTCACATCCTTCAAAAAGCCGCTACTCTTTGTTTACTTATGAAACACAATCATTTCAATACACTGTGACGAATACACGATCGCGCTCCACATCTAATGTGAGACGATTGTGTCTTTGACGTAGAGTGAGGTGTGACGTCAGTGATGGACACCACGGCACGAAAGAGTTAATGATCGTCTCATCCGATCTCCTCTCTGTGTGAATAAGTCAGGGCAGAACCGTCAGAACCAAGACATCGGTGTTCCGTACATTCTAAGCGAGACAACTCTAAGGACGTACTACTATATCGTTCCTTCTTCTCCTCTTTCGGTCTTTTCGCACGGGCTGGTGGTGGGGAGAAGCTGTAGTATTGAATGAAAATTGAGAGAAACATCCTTGTCTACGTTTCCTCCCAACTCACCTTTACTTGCACAAAAAAATCGAAAGGACCCAATCATCAGAGATCATTGCATATAGACGGCTTAACTCACAAAATGACGTCGAAAGAGACGTACATTCTTCAATCTATGGCGGCACCAGGCCTACCAAGTTTGTCCATACAAGATATGGAGACCATTGCGTCCGCTCAGGCTGCAGAATCAGTCAACACATCCATCAGTGAGACGAAAAAGGAGAAGAAAGGAAGAACTGTCGCCGAACAACTGTGTTCATTCCTCCCCCAATCAGTAGTAGAGAGCTGCCTTCTAAAGCACAATTCTGGGGGAATTGCTAGGCGTCAGAGTTCTTTCGAGGCACTCAACACATTTTTGGCATCACCCAACATGAGCCGCAGCGTCATAGACTTCACCAGCCCCAACACGAGCACGATATTGAACAATAATTCCAGTGGCCCGTTCAACGTGCCACAGATCCCAGAGAGGCTGCTCAATGCCAAGTTCAAGTTATTTCCGGAGGAGAATAAGAAGGAATTTGACTTTGGATCTCTCAGCATGGAAATCCATTCTGCCATCACCGCCCCCATCGGGTACGCTAAGACATACATTTTGATCATATGGACATTGAACGTCATACGATCATCTCACATGTAAAAAGTGCACCGGCTAGAGCGACGACGAAAGAAGTTCCATATTCTAGAAGATTCCGTGGAACTCTAATGTTCACCGACGTAGCCAGTGTGTCTCTTCTCATCTTCCCCTCACCATCTTCTAACACATCCGCAGATTTCACACCCATCAGTGAGAGGATGTCATCTCTCGGAGCCTCTGGTGTGGAGATGTTAGCCAAGCATCTGAACAATTACTTTGGTCAAGTGTTGGACCTCATCAGAATGCATGGAGGAGAATTGTGTGAGTTTTCATCTCATCACATGATCTCACGTGACGAGTGATCTTCATCATGTTATCTCGAAATTCGATCTCTCGAAGGAAATTGACTCTTTCGACAGATAAATTTGCAGGAGACGCTCTCATCGTAAGTTTGACACGAACATCACGGTCGACATCACCATCATACCATCACATCCGTCATCATACATCGCGCATCACCTGACATCATCATACCATCTCGTTGACACGATCATCACATCCATCATCACACATCGTGCATCACCTGACACCGTCATCACAGAGTGTCTTCTCAGAGGATGCCTTTCCCCTCGAAGGCAAAACCCACGAGCAACTCGTTGCCGAACTCACCCTCCGCGCCGTTCAATGCGGTTTAGACATTCAACACCGACTCAACCAGTACTTCATCAACATGGCCGACGGCTCTTCCTTTGAACTCCGACTCCGAATCGGAATCGGAGCTTCCGAACTACAGGCCCTCCACGTCGGGGGGGTGGACAATTACGTAGAATACGTATTAGACGGAGAGGCTTTCGCTCAATTGAAGACGACCATCGAGGGTGACTCAGGCAACGTAGTCTGCTCTCCCGAGAGTTGGTCCCACGTCAGAAACCTCTGCGAAGGCGTGCCCATCCACACGAAAAAGTGAGACGAGGAGAAAAACACATCGAATGACCGAATCAGCGTTAACACAGCCACTAGGGTACCTACAAACAATGCGATTCCACTATCGAAAGAAGAAGAAGAGAGCCCGGTGAAGTCAGGGAAGGATGTCATCATGAGCGATCAGACGGTATTTCTCACCCCCTCTGCGATATCTCACAAGAGCAATGCGGTGCAAGGAGAGAACTATCACATCACGAAGGTGTTGTGCCCGGTGAAGATGATACCGTTGAGACCCCTCCCGGATCTGGAGACGTTAAAAAAGATGGAAGACTCACTCTCTTCGTGAGTTGTCATCATCATCATGGATCATGTTGATCATCACATTGTGACATGATCACATCATCACACGATCATCAACACCACTCACTCTACGACAGATACATCCAATGGGTTGTCGTAGAGCGAATCCGCTCCGGACAATTACTCTACCTCGGAGAATTCCGTCTCGTCACCGTCGTATTCATCAACTTGACGAATCTGGTCATGACGAAGCCTCGAGGCCAATTGGACTCGAACGGACACCTCGTGAACACTCTGGCGAGTGCAAATCGGGTGAGGCACATCTGAAATCCATCGATGACGTGGCGTGACGTCATCACAGGTCATCAAGGTCATCCAGCGAGCTGTGATGAGTCACGAGGGGTTCGTCAGGCAGACGTTGGTGGATGACAAGGGAACCGTCTGTATCGTCGTCTTCGGTGCTCCGGTGTCGCATGAAGGTTCGTACATGGGCAGAATCTATGATAGGAATTCTATCTTAACGTCTTCCATTCATTTCGTTCTCTTATACTTGATTTCTTCATCAATGCGTCACATGATCAAATGTAATAATATCTCATCAGATGATGCCGTCAGAGGTATCCGTGCCGCCGTTCAGATCAGAAAGGAATTACAAGACATGGGACAGGTGAGGAAAAACCGTCGACCCATCGAAATCATTCCAATTCGAATCAGGTCACCAGCATCGGCATCACATCTGGAAAGTGCTACTGCGGTGCTCTCGGCAATCCAACTCGACAAGAGTATGCCGTCGTGGGAGACATCGTCAACTTGTCCGCTAGGTTTCGAAACCCACTCCCTCCCTTTTTTTGACCCGTCTCAGATTGATGAAAGCTGCCGAGGACCACAAGTATAACGTCCTGTGTGATGCGGCGACGTACAATCGAACGTGTAACAGCTGGGACTTTGACACTCACCCACCCGTCACGGTCAAGGGCAAAGCTGTACCGATAGACATCTACACCCCACTCCGAGAAATGAAGGGCGACCGTGACAAATTGAGGGAGAAGAAAGTGAGAAGAAATCCTGGCGGGTTGTAGATTGACGGGCGGTAGGTACCCGTGGGAAGACAGACGGAGAAGGAAGCGTTGAAGGAGGGGATCGAAGAGCTGAAGAAAGGTCACGGAAAATTCATCATGATCGAAGGTGAAGCTGGTATGGGCAAATCCGCCCTGTCTGCGTACACACGTGACATCGCCGAAGCCGAGAGAGAGGTGATCTATTTTTCCGCAATCTTCCGCAATCTTCCGCTATCTTCCGAAATCTCCCGCTTCGATTGTAGACTGACAAGTACAGATCGTTGTCTTGGAGGGTAACTCCGATGCCATCGATCGATTGACACCCTATCTCCCTTGGAAACGAATCTTCGAAGAGATACTACAGATCGACCGCACAGATTGCCTCGACACGGTGAAGAAGAATATCTCGGTCTACCTCCAAGGCACAACGTGGCTGAACAACGACTGCCTCGCCTTTCTCAATGTTATCATACGGCACAAGATTGAAGAGAGTGACTACACGAAATCGGTGCACGGCAAGCAGAGGAACGTACAGACGTTGGATCTCTTGACCGATATTTTCGACAAGTTTGTCGAGCAGAGAGGGAAGGTCCTGCTCATACTCAACGATTGTCACGCGCTGGATATCTCTTCTCTCGCCTTGTTGGCAAAGATTGCAAAGAGGGTGAGTGGATG
Source organism: Planoprotostelium fungivorum (assembly GCA_003024175.1). Classification (NCBI taxonomy): domain Eukaryota; phylum Evosea; class Variosea; order Cavosteliida; family Cavosteliaceae; genus Planoprotostelium; species Planoprotostelium fungivorum. Next base: position 18,242 of record MDYQ01000184.1, on the reverse strand, counting down.
ATGATGATGATGGGATGATGATGATGATGATGATGCAGGTGAAGAGTGTGTGTATGGTGTTGACGGCGAGGCCTTTCAGCTCACCCCTTTGGAACGAGCTCATCTTACATCTGAAGAAGAGAAATCTACTCAGTCACTGTAAACTCGAGAGGATGTCAGACGACGAAGGAAAGAGCCTCATCTGTGACATCTTCAAGGTGATAATCTACAACGCGTCATCTCATCCATCTACAACGTACCATTTCTCACTCTATCAGGTCAATTCGATCACGGATGAAGTCTGGAAGATGTTTTCTTCTTCTTGGGTGGGAAATCCATTTTACCTGCAAGAAATGGCTAGGTCTGTCAAAGGTTCAAACGTTCTCGTAGTCAACGAGGGACAGTGTGATGTCAATTTATCTGCCGGGAATACCATAGCCCACACGATACCCGAGAGGTGAGATATCTCTCATGACATCGAGACATCCTCCGTCATGACAACGATCATGAAAGATCGTCGCATCATCATGATCACTTCTGACGATCATCGCAGTATCGAGCAGATCATCACCTCTTCCATCGATGCCCTACCCCTCCAGCAGCAACTCCTTCTCAAAGTAGCTAGCGTCATCGGCGAGGTGAACATCATCATCATCATCATCACCACATCACATCACCACCACATCACCACATCATCACATCACCACATCATCACATCACCACATCATCATCATCATCATCATCACCACTCCATCTCCTCACCCCAACCAGGTCTTCGATTTCGTCACCCTTCGTGGCATCTTCCCCATCCGAGAACACATCGGTACCTTACCTCAGAGCCTCCAAGCCCTCGTCGCAGTCGGCATCGTTGTAGAAGACCGACACCACGGCCACTTTCGATTCAACAACTCCATGATACGAGACGTCTCTTACAACCTCCTTCTCAATTCGCAGAAGATAGAGCTACACATGGCTGTTGCCTCTTACATCGAGAACAACTTTGAAAACTACATCAGTTACTACTACACCATCTTGGCCTACCATCTGTGCAACGCTGTGATACTGAAGAACACTGGCGTGGACAGTACGACAGTCATCAGCGCGGTCAATTATCTACTGAAGAGCATCGAGCTGTCAAAGGAGAGTTACGCGGACGAAGAGGCGCGAAGGTGGGAATTTGAAATTTGAATTTGGAGGCTGACGTGGGTAGTAAATGTCAGTTGGGGCTGCAGGTGGTGGAGAGATTACCCGCGGATCACCCGGAGAGGCGTCACTTTGAAAATACGTTGTACTTACGTCTGGCCATGATCACACAACAAGTGAGAGATCTTTCTTTTTCTTCATCTTTCACATTTTTTCTATTCATCTTTTGAATCTTTTGTCCAATTTAAAAAAATGGGGAAAAAATTCTGACAAGAAAAAAGATTTCTTCTTTCGAAGAGGCCAGTGAATACTACAACAAGTCCAAATTACCTTCCCTATCGGATACGATAGGTATGGCTGACGTTGGTATGTTTCACTTCAAGAGGAAGTCAGACGATGAGGTACCTTCTATATCCAACAGCGACACGATGCTGACGTCTTCTATCAGGAATCGGGCTCGATGTTACCACCCAGCAATGGAGTGACGAAGAAACACAAGACGAGTGCACCCGAGGTGATCTGATAGATCATCATCAAGATGAAACAGTCACTGTGAGATCGCATCACATCACATGCCTCTCTGATGATGTGGCTGATGGAAGACAGGAACCTATGTCCACTCAATGAAGGAAAAATTGTCGAAAGTGCTTCGAAATAAATGAATGAAAATTGTTCTGTTGAGGAAAATCGAAAATGATTTATTTTTCGTCACATCACATCACATCAACCATGACAGGACAGAAACTGGGTACGGCGAAGAAAGAGAAACCAACGTATTACACGCTGAGGAGAGAATGGGCACAGAATAAGGTGGCACACCATATCATCATACATCTCCTGATGAAATGTAGTTCAAGGAAGAGGAGAAACCAACAAAGATACAGCAATACAAACACGAATTATACGTCTGGCTGATCAATCGTCTTCCAAGTGAGATTCTCAATCATACCCACACATCGTCTCAACTCCTTACAGTCTCCGTCGTCGATTTCGTCTACTCCATCCCGATTGAGACGTATCTCGGCTTTGCCTTATGGTTCCTCCTCTTCTTCGTCTTCATCCGTCTGGAGTTTGGCGTTGTCTTCTTCATCTGCAGCCTCTTCTTTCTCATGTTCAGCAACTTGGGACAGAGGAAAGAGGGTGAACTCAGCGCTTACAACGTATTCAATCGTGGAGGGAAAGCTCTGCCTGGTCAGTTGACTGCATCTCAGTTTGAATCGGAGATATTGCACAAGTATTGAGTGAGTTTCTCATCGTGATGATCACATCGAGTGACACCTCTATAGGACTGTATTCTATTCGACATGATGTCGGTGACGATGATCGTGAAAAGTACATAAAATGGATTTATTCATCTTTGTTCCTCTGTGGACCCTTCTTCAAATTACGATAGAGAGAGATACCAAAGATGCCAGCGGATAGGAAGAAGAGGATATAGAGAGTCGACGGCCACAGGAGGAAAAAGTTGTCGTTGTGTTGACCGTCTCGTATCAGCAACATGATTAGACCCAAGATCATGTTGATGTAAGCACCGATGATGGACAATCGGCCGACCCAACCGTGTCGATTGTAATACTCTCTGCACAAGTGTCGGTATTTGGCTGATAATAGAGAACGATGGTGACGATGATGCACACCTCCTCAGTTGGCGTGGTGCACCTTCGTCTGGCAGGCCTTGTGATGGAACGAATATCGCGATGACAATGACGACAACGATGCCCAAGATGGTGTGAATCCATTCCATCATCCACCGGAGAATGCCTGTCGATCACATCATCATGATGAATCATCGAAAGACAACACTCACCGCTATCTGCTCTCAATTTCTCCTTCTCTTCGTCCGGCGTCACGAGAAAGACGACGACGAGTCCAAATGCAGCCGTGAAGAAACCGACAGAATGCCAGGCCAGATGCAGATCGAACCACCTGGCACTCTTCCAACTGTCTCTGGACTCCTCCTTAACACCCACCAGCCTCAGAAACTTCTCTCGAAAGATGGCAATGAAAACAGCGAACGTCGTGAAGACACCCAAGCCGAGTATCATGAGCCCTCCATGTAGGGCGAGGAGGGATAGAGGGGTCATGCTTCGTGATGATCTCGACAATCACGTGTGGTCGCTCACGTGACAATAATCCCTTCTGAGAATCTTCCATCTACATTGGGTTCCATTTTCAACCATCAATTTTGTCAAACTTAGTTCACAGAGCCAGGAGGAAGAAACAAGAGAGGAACATTGAGCTTGTCGTCCTCTATTGAGACAGTTCTGGATTTTCTGACGGGGTAAGCCATCCCCCTATGGACAATATTTGTGTCATTTTCAGCCACATTGGGAGCTCTGGGTGCGTATAAGTAGGTTACATCCGATCGCAGTCCCGTCGTCAGGGTGCATTCAGAAGAATGGGGAATGTGTTTCGCCTGAATCGCAAGAGAAAAACCGGACCATGGAGCGGGGGAAATCTCAGACCGATGGACACAAGATGAAGATCATCAACGCGGTGAAGAGGAAACTGACACCGCATCGAGAGAAAGGGAAGCAGCTGACGAACTCTCCAAGCTGGGTCAGCTTCACCCAACAGCCGTGAGACGACGAGAGATCTATCACCGTATTAATGTGCGACGATAGGTGGTACATAGATTCAGTGGCAAACTCACAACAAGCCAACGACCTGTTGAATGGCCAGCCAGACGGAACATATCTCGTTCGACCTTTTATTACACCGTACAGTCAATATATACTCTCCGCTATTTTATCAGGCGATATATGTAAGTTCATTCCCCACACCTCCACTTGTGTCTCATCGAGCACAGATCACTATCTCATCTCTTACGACCAAGAATTTCACCACGAAACTGGAGCCTCCTTTTTCGTTTTAGAGGTCGAACCACGGAGGTACTTCTTCCGCATGGAGGATCTCGTGGGCCATTGCTTCACCTTCCCCTCCCTTGTCACGGACAACGGAGACATCCCAGCTCTCGCTCGCATCGTCAGGCCCATCAGAAATCAAGCGAGATAGGAGGATAGTTAGAGCCTCTCATTTTGCACGCAACCTTTGTGTGCCGTTACATTTGTTTGGTCATCCTCTGATGGACCAGATCGGTAAGAGGATGAGTGAACAGATGTAACGGCACACGACCAGAACCTTCTGGAGCCACTGAATCGAAGATAAAAACACATTTCGTTTGAAGAGAAGGGGAGATCATAAAATAACGTTTTTTATCGTTGGTAGTACACAGAATTAGTTACCCTGCAGGATGAGTTTGGCAGCGTGGTGACCGATGATGAAAGCATTGATGGCAGCGTTTCCACCCGGAGATGCAGCCGAGATCGAGTTGTCCGCCACTCTGACTCCGTTCACTCCGAAGACCTTCAAGTTGTCGTCCACGACGAGGCCGATGCCGTTCGATCCGTTGGGGTGTCCGTCTAAATGGGCTCCACTCTTCAACAGCAAGATCAAGTTGTTCGCCGCCGTTCTGAAGAGAGCATCCTGAGCCGAGAGCTGGGCGGTGGGGGTGACCCACGTCCACAACAGCTGGTACCAGCTGTTGCCCAGGCGTTGCAGACCGTCGTGGAAGTTCTTCACGTCGATGTCGTAGGGGGCGCCAAATTTGAGAGTGACGTTCTTTCCTTGAGAGGCGAGGATGGAGTTCATCTCCTGAGCGAATTGGTAGAGGATATCGAAACCTAAGAGGGCTTGGATGGTTGATGCCTCGAACTTGGCGGCGGCGGCGAATTGCTGTGCGGCCGGGCGGGAATCTGCGGTGTAGGTCTGGAAGATCTGTACGGCTCCATCAGCTTCCCATCGATTCTCCATGAACTCACCGTCTGGAAGATGTTGGGAATGACGGTGGGATCGGTCGGGTGAGCGATCTCGACTGAGCCCTGCGTCTGAAAGTGGACGTCGTCGGCCGTGATGGAGAATGAAGTAGCGGCCGAGGGGGAGGCCTTGTACGCGGCAACGACGTTGGCGGGAACGGGGTTTTGGGCCGCGGAGATGTACACTTGGTACTTCCTAGGGGACACGGTGGATGTTGAATTGGGACGGAGGGGGTCCAATTTGTGGTACGAGAGGAAAGCCCCTGCACAGAGTCAGCCGTGGTGGATGACGTAATCATTCGTCACCTCCTCTGAGAAGAGGGTAACCCGGCAGGTTCGCGTTGTAGTCCGAGAAGAAATCAGAAACATCCTTGCTGTCTCCAGTTCCAACGAGGATCGTCCACGTCTACCATCTCATGAGCCTCCCCTCTCGTCCTCTATATCTCACCTTCAAGTGGTTCCTCAGATTCTGACCGACGGCAGTGTTGTTGTAGACGATGTCCTTCACACCAATGGTCGACAATCTGTCGGCATTTCCTACCCCCGACCTCTGCAAGAAGGCGGGCGAGAAGAAGCTGCCGGCAGCGACAATGACCTCCTTCTTCACCTTGACGGTGTAGCGCTCGTCAGAATGATAGAAGACGACTTTCTCTGCCTCCGGTTTCTTGTTGTGTGACTTCTTGAATAGAATTCGAGAGGCCGAGGCGTCGGAGACTACGCGGAGTTTCCGGTTGTTTCCGACTCCCTTGCCGGTGTCGCGGTTGAGGATCTGGTGGGGTCAGATCCATCTACAACGTTGTAGATGGACTCACCGTGGCGTCGAGGTAATCGGCAGCGTAACGTCTCTTGAAGTTGGTAGAATTGATGGGGTTCTGGAAGGTCTGGAATTGAGCGAAGACGGTGACCGAATTTTGTCCATCTACATCGTTGTAGTTGACGCCATTGACGTGGCTGGGGTCTTCGATGTAAGAGGCGGTGCTGCGGGCGCCCTTGTTGACGAGGAAGTCATCTTGGCCGGAAGACATCTGGCGGGTGGCGATGTTCTTCGCGGCGTTCAACCATGCGAGTTGAGGGGGGAAACGAGCGGTGCCCTGGTAAGGAGTGAAGAATTGGGCCATGGAAGCGACGTAACTCTGAGATGATATCAGACATCTCATTCGATCGGATGGTGGCGTGGGTCTTCTCACCTTCAGGTTGGAGTACTTCCATGAGGCTGGCCAGTAGTTGTCGTAGACGTAGCTACCTCCGACGACATACATGGCGTTGTTGACGGCGGTACCTCCACCGATGGCCTTTCCAGTGTTGACCAGCGACCTCTGTCCATAAGTGGACTTGTCGGCCTGGGTGAATGTGGGCCAGCCATATCGTCCATCCTGAGAAGGTGCGACGTTGTTAAGGAAAGTGTTGGCCTTTCCAGTGTAAGCTGCGGGGTCTACGATGTTGGGATCGTTCCAATCGGCATTGCCTGATTCCAGTAAGAGTACACTGAAGCGGTTTCCTTCAGAGAGGCGGTTGGCGATGACACATCCAGCAGCACCAGCACCGACGATAACATAGTCGTATTCATCTACAGGTGTCGGGATTAGATCGGGAATGGATGATATCGAAGAGAATGTATGTAGTTGATCGAAGCTGACTCACTGTCGATGTCGAATTTGTCATCGTCTGGCTTGGAGAGTAGACCTCTGGTGGGAAGACGTTCATCGGAAGAGGTCTCTATGAAAGAGTACGCCAGCAGAAAGGTGAGTCCTATGAATACAGCCGCGAAGAAAGAAGTGTGTCTCTTCATCGTGGCACGTGTGCGTGAGCTTTGAGAATTCTCTCGTTGAATGATGAAGGTCTCTTGTGAGTCTGTCTTAACCGCATTCCTCTTAATCACCCGATCTCCGTTTCGGAATAGGGAATCACCGTTGAAAATTCCGATCCGTGTCATACTTTACTCCTTACGCATCATACTTATTACCATTTCTATGGGAACACGATTTTTAAATGTCCTCCGTTCTCGTCCCAGGTGAAGTCTGTGCGGAGACAACTCTTCAGACGTCCCCGCTGCCAAGGGACAAACTGGGGATGGGGCGTGTTCGGTTGACTGGGTTGGCGTTGGGTGATCAGTGAAAATATGTTTCTTGTCGACGTCACGTCTTGTGTGTATGAATATATGGGGAGTTCTCACCATCGATTGTGCTTCGCGTGACCCGCGCGGCTGCCACGCATCGGGGATTCAGGTGAATCAGGTGTGGCACGTGTTCGACAATTGGAGGGGCGACTCCTGCAAGGCGGCCGTGAAAAGAATGTTGGGCTGACTGAGCGGTCTGCGCGGGCAGTGCCGCAACTTGTAGGGTGAAGAGTAGAGCATCGAGATTGAACCCTTGCATTTTGTGCCAGTTGTACACATTCATTTCGATACGGTTGCCTGACGATGATCAGTCCAGATGCACAAGAATAAAATGCGTTGACGTTGTGAAACTTTGCTGTCTCATCCTCGTGGTCCTATTACATAGAACAGCAAGGTCATCAGAATAGCTCTGCAGACAATGCTGTTTTTCGAGCGATGAGAAGCGTGGGGAGGGCTGTGAGCACTAGACAGCCGGACAGATTGAATTGCTTGTCGAAGGATCGATGGAACAATGAATACGAGGTGATGATCGAAGATGATCATCATGACATAGACGGTGACGAAAGTTGTAACGGAAATAGATGATAAGCTGACATTCATGCTCTTCAAAGCGTTGCGCTGTAGCCCGAACGAAAGGCCCACTTATAAGTGTATGTGATTTCTGTTGCTTACTCATCGATGTTTGCACATCGCCAAAAATATTGATCTAGGCACATGATAATCAATATACACGGTTTTCTTTAGTAAAAGGCGAAAGAAAAGTACGTTATGTATGTTGATCAGTGCGATGTTTACTGTGCCATTCTGCGATGCGAACCATCAACATAAGTTATCTTAAACATTATGGGTTCAATAACAGTATCGTTACATAGTTCTTTGAAGAGACTGCACATGTTGATAACAGTACTGCTGATCGAATCGAGGCATCACTTTATCACAGTTGAATTCAGTTGAACGGTGGCTTCTTATCCTCCTTCATCTTCTTGACGTAATCCACCACCAACTTGTTCACTCTCTGCTTCATCTGCTCCCTCTCTTCCTCTCCCATCTTCTCTTCTCCTGCACTCCTCTTCATCTCTTTACTCCCACAGATGTGAGTCAACTTCCTCGCCAACTGTCTCATCATCAGTCTCTTCCATCATCATCATCATCACGCACGTGTTTGAAGTCTTCCTTCTGCATCTGTTTACCGTGCTTGGCCACAGTTTTAGACAGACTCGAGACGACTGCAGAAGACAACAAGTCCTTCGTCTCTCTCGGTAGCTTGATCTCCTGGCTGACGTTGAGCTCTGTCTTCTTGACATCTTCTGTCAATGTGGTCGGGGTTGGATCGGATGTTGGTTGTCTCTGTTGTAGGGTGGGATGTCTCTGCTCCACGCTTCTCTCTTCTGAATGGATGGGTGGAGGTTGGTGATGAAGAGGATGAGGTTGATGATGAATAGGATGGGGTTGATGATGAAGAGGTTGAGGTTGATGATGAGTGGGGTGAGGTTGTGGCTGTGGAGGGTAGGTCGCCTGCGTGACGTCATCACACGTCATCACATTCTCTCACCTCTTGACGAGGTGGCTGGTTGTAGTACGACCTCTGTTCTCTGTTCTGTACATATATATAGTCGTTGTGTGGTCTGTCCCTGTAGTTCCTCTCGTGTGGTGATCTTTCAACGGAAATCTGTTGACGTTTGGCGGGAGAGGGTGAATAATACGGGCGAGTTGTAGATGGCGACAATTGCTGTGAAAATTCCGAGGACGGCGTGGTAGGTATCGTGGCCGCTGCGGCGGCGGCTCTCGCCCTGAGTGAAATCAGTCGAAATTCAAATTTCAAATGTCTCACCTGGCGGGAAGAAAGTCCAAGGCCCTCTTGTTGCACTGATTTGGATTGTAATAATCTCCAAATTTCTCCTCCTTCTTGATGCCATTCTGACTCAATCCACTGTTTCGGTCGACCGATGAAGAGGGAAGAGAAGAGAGGGAGGTCGATGCATCGTTGATCTGTCCTTCCACTCTCTTTGGTATCTTGTACACGCTGCTGAATAGCCAAGAATAGCTCGGGTTAAATTTAGCCTTCTTCATCTTGAAGCCCCTCCTGCCCCTGCGGGTTCCCTTCCTCTCTGCGTTAATTTTGGCTCTCAGTCTCTTCTGCTGGTTCTTTTTCTGTGGTGTCTTAACATGCTCAGAGGTCCACTCCTTGTACAGCGTCTGCACGTCGAAATCGACGACGATTTCTCCTTGAAATTTCCGGCAGATATCACCCGCTGTCCTCAAGCCACTGAGGTAAGCACCTGACGAGCGTCACGGATTCGAATTCTCCGCGAGATTTCTCACCGGCGGCCGTGGCCGGATGGGTCCTCGTCGTGGCTTCTCCCGCGAAAAACAAGTTTTCATCGACTTTTCGGGCCAAACTGTCGTAATCGTCACCGCTGCTGTTGACTGCGATGTAAGAGTAAGATCCCATGGCAAATGGATCGCTCCCCCAGCGAGTTACGATGCTTCGAGTGGGGCGAGGGATCTCTCTGCCGAACAACTTTCCCAGTGACGTCATCACACGTGATACGATCTATTTTTAGAGTCAGTGGCGGGTTGTAGATGACGTTACCTCTTCTTCACTGCGGGTCTCCGAGGCGTAAGCGGCTTCCCCGGCCATGAGAGCGATGAGAACCGGACGGCCCATGCACCTGTGGCTCGGTTTCAATCCCCACTCCCTCCCTTTTTTCACCTGTGGAGGTTCCAGTATAAATAAAATTCGCCTCTGTGACGACCCTCGTCCGCCGTCTGACCAAAGTAATCTAATTCATCGTTCCAGAAGACTTCGGGGAAGAGTAGTACCACCTCCAAGAATGAGATCGACGTGATGAAATGCTTCTCACCTTGTTCAATAAACCAAAACCGAGATTATCAATGGATTTCTGTTTCCATTCCGGTAGTGGAGGTGAAAATTGGATGCTCCTGTTCCCATCAGCTCGAAATGTCATAGAAAACTCACTTGGATTTCAATACTCCCAGGGAAACGGTACAGAGGACGGCATCACACTGGATGTCCCCCGACGATGTCGTTACTATGGCACTGTGATCCTTTGCATCTCCGGTGTTGTAAGTCACCATGGATACCGAAGTGTTCAGACGTAGATCGAGCCCGTCGTGCAGTCGATCGGCTATGCTGCCGTAGCCTTGTCTCAAGAGGCAGTGATCGCCGGCCCAATCATAAGAGTCGTCTTGGTCCCAATTTTTACGCGACACCTATCCATTTCATCAGCACCATCAGACGATCATGATCACGTCCATCATCGCGGCACGTCTTCGCATCACGCCTTGACATGATCATCTCATCACCTTGTGTAGATCGATGGCACATCCATATTCGAGATTTGCCACGTGCCAATCGAACAGTCGATCTCTCTTCTTCTTCTCTTCCTCACTCCACTCTTCCCCGTTCTTCTTCCTCAAGATATCGATCGATGCACCCAACGACTCTTCTAATTCTTCTCTCTCTTCTGCACACTGCTGAAGTACCGTATTGAACAAGCCTTCCACTTGTTTGTCTGTCTCCTTGTCCACGTGGACTCCATCGATGTCGTAGATGGGGCACTCGTAGGTGAGAGGATGGAGCTTTGTCTCCAGTTGCTTGCAGACTGTGGTCAGGGGGTTACCCTCTAAACCGGTGACGATGGATGCGCCGAGATCGACTCCCTCGCCGAGCGACCTGTCCGTGTTGACCCTTCCACCGACTCGATTCCTTCCTTCTAAGAGGGTGACCTGATGGAGTCATCACGATCATGTGATATGGACACGTGAACATGATGATGCGAACCTGATAGCCGAGATGATGGAGCTGACGGGCGGCGGCGAGCCCGGACATACCAGCACCGATGACCACGACTTTGTATTGTCTGTCTGGTTTCTCTGGAACGGCATGCTTGACGACTCCAGTGTTGATGAATCCGTAGCGAGATAGAAATTGGTGGGCGGGGGAAACGAAAGGGCGATATTTCGTCTGCACGGTTCACATTAGAAGGGATGGGTGAGAGTGTGATAGAATGCAGGTAATAATGGTGGGTGAGAGGGTGGGGAATGTACTCTCTCACTTGTATGGACTTTTCGGCCGCTTCGACCGTGATGAATTTGTGTAAATCGTCTTGCCAGAGTGTCAAGATGTGATTTCTGGTAGACACGTAGACCTCTTGGGCATCAACGAAAGCGGGGAGAGCTTGTTTCTCTAATTCTGACATATCAAACGGTGGGAGATCAGCCGCCAATGCAGCCACTATCACATGATTAGAGGAAATCCGAAAATCAGAGGGGTAGGGTCAAGTGACACTGTACGACCACTCACCTTGATCTTTCTGCAAGATATCATCGTCCGTCGTTTCATCGTTCTCTTCATCGTTATAATTGACCTTCGCCTTCTCTTTCAGACGCTTACTACTGCGTCCCTCTCCATTCTTCTTAGAAATGCCCATTCGCCACGATCGATAATCACGTCAATGATGCGCCGATACGACCGTTGTAATTTAAAAAGGTGAATTTTTCGCATTTTCATACAAACCACAAAGGCCGTTTATTTAGAGGAAGTATCGCTGCAGCTTCTCGTAGACCACCAAGGTGATACCAAAGAGGGGAGAGATGATCATCATACGAGGAACGGCTCCCTTGTATAGAGCTCTGGGTCCCTCCTCTGTTCGAATCATTCAGAATGACATGGATGATTACGACGTCGATCATCGTCCCACCTTTCAATATGCGGTTGAAACAATCGGCGATGCCTTTGTATGGAACGGCTCCCTGCTTGACTTGAATCCTCGTCTTGATGACGTCGGCGGGGGTGACAAGGCCTCCTGCGAACATTCCCGCAGCAGAAGAGGCGACGAAGAGTTGAAGGACAGACAGCGGCTTACCCTGCTGTTTCTCGAGTTGAATGGCCTTCAAGTTTCCGTACAAGGAGAAGTAGAGGGCGCTGATGGAGGTCAGTGATGCATGGGATGGAGAGAGACCGATGAGATAGAGGATGGTCTGACCTGAACGGAACGTCTCGGAGGAGGGTGGCGGCTGAGCCCTTGAATAGACCTCTGAAGCCCAACTCCCTCACGACGGTGATGCCTGATTTTCTACCGGCACCCTCTAAAGCTTGCGTCTGCAGTCTCACTTTGACAATTTCGTATCTGTCTTTTTTTCAATTCTCTCTGCGTGTGAAGACATCATGGTGGACTCGATCATCTCGATTCTTTAGACTTATACGAAGAGAATGGGTGAGAGGACGGTTGAAAAGATGGAGACGCACGGATTGGTGGCTACGACTTGAGATAAACCGGCGGCCATTCCTGCCAGGACCTCATACTGCAACTTGATCTTTCCAGTTTTCTTGTCGGTTGATGCATAGCGGATGTAATCGTTGATCGTAAGCTTGATGGCCTTCTCTGGTGTGATACCAACCTAATCGACATATGAGATGGAGATGATGTTCTAATGGAGAAGAAGAAAGAAGGGGGAGACTCACCAGTTGAGCGGGGAGACCTCTGTAGAGACCTCGAACACCTTCGGCGGCAATGATCTTTCTGAAGCAATCGAGGACACCGTTGTATTGTCGGACTGCACCTCTCTGATTTTGCATGCGTGTCTTGACCATGTCTAATGGAAATGTGCTGCATGCTCCTATGATACCTACGAATTCATTTCAGGTGGCGTGAGAGGATGATAGGATGATATGCCTCACCTGCAATTCCACCCATGACCAAGTTTTTCAAGATTGTTTTTCCAATGGAGGGCTGTTTGACCACAACAGGGGCCGTCGGAGTTTGATTGTTCTAAATACGAATCAGGTGGTGGTTTAGACATCTGCGAACATACACTCATCGTATGGTTGAGGGAGGAGGGCTGCTTTGTAAATGGTCGGACTGTAAGGGAACCCCGGATGTGCTCGTTGTAGTTGGCCGGATGCGCGGACGATTATTTCTGGCGGGAAACACCTGATCACGAAGCTTCTTAACGGTGAGCTTCGAGATTACCTGCGCCGCAGGCGCCAATTGAGAAGATCTATGAGAGGACAATGAAGTCTTCTGTGGGGCATGACGACCGCCGCCTACGAGAAGCCATTCTCGAACATAGAATGCACGAATCGGTGAGTGTCTCTTGCATCTTTCTATGTGAATATATCGCAATATCATTTCGTCGAAAATGACATTCCAATCCAGAGATCACCCAAAAGACCACGCGTAGAGATACGCATCGAAGAGACAGATCTTTACCCTACAAGATCACTGACACGAAAGATCAGTCCAGAGAGACAGAGACCGACACCTCAGAGAGATGTCATGCCACCTCGTCCGCCCGTGAAGAGGAGTGAGCCCGTGTGTCCTGGAGACGTCACAGCCTACATGCGGCGTAAGACAGAAGAGAGAAAGATGAAAGAGAAACAGTCGAACCGAGAGAAGTTGAAGGAAGAGAAGAGAAAGAGAGAAGCCATCCACGGCATCCAAGAGAGAAACAAAAAATTGTACAGGAGAGGTGAGTTCATCGACCGAAAGATCATATCGAATGACATGGCACAGCTGGTGCAGATCACCATCACGATGGAGATCCAGATGAAGATGCTTTCGTGTCGGGCTTCGCCCAAGACTACGCCTTCCAGCAACGCTCCTTCTCCACATCGCGTCAGCCCACCATCATCCATCATCCACCTTCTAATGCATCCAAACCTGCCCCCCAGCCGTCCAGAAGTAAGAGCCCAGTCCGAGCACCCGTCAAGAGTCCAGTCCGGATTCCATCCAGTCCAACTCGGACTCCACCTCCTCGCCGGGCGATCAGCCGCCGCGACGGAATCCGGACCAACAGCGTCCAACAGCTTCCATCCGAGATTCCAACATCGTCCGCCCCACCATCTAGACCGTACACCTCTTCCACGTTTCCCGCCAGAAATTTCGACGAATCTTTCGAGATCTCTCCCTTCATCACCAGGGGACAGAAGATGATTCTGTCACCCGAATTCATCCAACCGGTCACCCTCCATGACTTGAATTCCCCTCAACCCAAACGAGAGAAGCAACCGAAGACCGTCGTGGAGAATCAGTGGAGAAGGGACGGGAGCGGCTCCTGTGGGCCCACCCACGGTACAACCGAAGGCCGTCGGCCCATCCGCGAAGCTCTCTTGTTTGCGAAACGAGTGGCCACCGAAGAGGAAGAAGAGAAGGTACCGCCCGGGCGAGACCCATCTCAAGACAGAATGAAAGCCATCAGCAGCCAAGCAGAAGAGCTATCACAGAGGATCGCCAATCTGTACTCGCGAGTGGCAACGAAGGAGAGAACCAATGGACCACCGAGGGAGGAACCCTTGTCGAGACGATCGCAGACGAGGGAGGAACAGTTTAGACAGCAGCAGATGATGGAGGAGCAAATGAGGGTGGAGCAAATGAGGGAGGAGCAAATGAGGGAGGAGCAGATGAGGGAAGAGAAGACGAGAGAAATTGCAGAGAGGATGCGATTGGAATCGTTAGAGAGGGAAGAGAAGATGTTCAGAGACAAATTACTGCAGAGGGAGAGACAGACGAGGAGGGAAGCAGAACTGCAGCTGCAGAGAGAGAGACTGCAGAGGGAGCAGAGGCTGTCACTCGACAGAGAACAGATGTACAGGGAGCCTTACGTCTATCGAGGAGAGACCACTCAGCCACCTCTGAGAGAGACTCTGCTGAACGAACGAGGAGGACACATGTATGATGACAGCAGACCCCCTCGTTACTCAGATCAATCTCGGCCCTTGTACAATGGAAAATCGAGTGAAAATTCGATATACGTAGATCACGTGACGAGCCCCCACGGAACCATTCCACTGGGCCGAGTCGGAGTTTCCGATCGATTTGCGGTGAGATTTCTGGGAATTTTCGAGGAAGATCTGATGGAAATTCAGGTCTATCTCAACCGTGAGAAGAATCGAATCGATAATGAAGCAGCGAAGAACATTCAGAGAATCTTCAGAGGCTTTCGCGTTCGCATTTGGTTGAAGCGAAATCAGATCATCTTACGTCCTCCCTATTCGAATGTAAATTCGAGATCAAACGATCAGCCCAAAGCACCAACTACAATCAGTCAGTCAGTGGAATACAACCAGCCACAACCCGTCCCCGTCGATCCCGTGGAACTTAAAAAATCGGAGATTTCAAAGACAGAGAAGGACATTAACATATCGAGTCCAATTGTAATGGGTGAGATGCCAGAACTACCACTGAGAGACGAAAAGAGAGAGGAACCATTGCACGTCGACATCTTAACTGAACCGATGAGAAGGTGTCATACATGAGAGATTCAAGTGGATGCATTCTGACCCGTGTGATAGCACCAGTCCTCCCTCTCCATTCAATGACAATAGAGTACTCTCTCACCTCAAGAGAAGAGAAATCCATCACGACGGCGACGGCCTCAACCAAACGAAGGACGAAACGTTCCATTCACTGAACCATCCATCTCTTCACCGAACGACCGACACTTCCCCCACTTCCATCTACAACCCGCTCGACACGATCCACTCTCAAGATCCCGCATTCACCTCCGTGGACTCGTTCTCTTCACCGAGACATTCTTTCGTCTTAGAGGAGAAACGTCTGGCCTCAACATCGAATCTATCTCTCATAGAGATCCTACCGGTGAGACAGTGGGTGGATCGCACTCTGGGTGCAGAAGTCATCGGCGGTTCTATGAGTCGACTGGCTGGCCTGCACGGATCTGGAAGGTTGCCACCTTCCACACGCACTTTAGAAGAGCCAGTGTCCATCGTTGTGGGAGACAAGATGTCTATCGTCAATCTGTTGGCCGAGAGGATGCTGCACAAGGAAAAGAGTCCGGAGGCATCGAGAAGAACGAATGAAATTTCGACGGAAATTCCGACTCTGCAGAGAGTGGAAGAGATGAGGTGCGTAATGTACGTACGTGAGAAGCTGAAATCTCGTAGAAATTCGAAGAGTGATTTCGGGGTGCAGACGGAATCGGAGATGAATGTGTCGGCACAGATTGTCATGCATTCTCTCCCGTCCACTCGTTTGCCCTCTTTTACGTTTCAGAACCAAGTTCAACCGTCTCATCATCATCATGATCATGATGAAGCTCACGAGATGTCACACGTTGCGTCTCCAGCGCGGCCAACGACAGCTTCACCTCGAAAGAGTGAAGGTAAAGAGGAGGAGATAGAGAGGACGAGCGCACGTATCGAACGACCGAGTCCGAGGAGGAGTCCAAATCCGTCCAGATCTTCCGTCCGACCTCCACCCCGGGAAGCACCTGACGCACTCTACGAGAGGATGCAGAACGAAATCAATCTGTTGGACAACTACAACGAGTCACTCCTGCAATTGGACGCACTCTCCAGCACCCGTGCCATCAACATGGCTCAACACGAGACTGGCCTGCTCTATTCTACTTTCCTTCACGAGAAGCAATTGGAACAGATGAGGCTGACTTTGACCAATGAAATGAGAGAGAGCCAAGCGGCGTCACAGAGAGAGATGCAGAAGATCCAAGAGGCCTCGCAGAGAGAGATCGAGAGGCTACAGGACGCCCTCAAACGAGAAGAAGCGAGGAGGTGAGGAGATCTGACGGAAATTTGGGGGAAATTCGAATGACTCTTCGCAGGTTAGAAGACGAGATGGAACGCATCGCCAAGAGCATCGAGGTACGTACAAGTGATGACGTCATCACACGTCATCAACAGATGCACAGGCAGAGAGTGAGAGGATGAGACTTCAGATGGAGACGGAGAACGAAGGAATCAGAAGACAACTCGAAAAGGAGAAGAAGAAACAGCAGGAAGAGCTGTCTCTATTGGAGGATCAACTGAGAGAAACAGCACGCAGACAGGCCGACCTCATTGTGACAGACGAAGAGAGGAGGAAGAGAGAGAGAGAAGAAGGAGAGAAGAAGGAGATGGAGAGAATCGAGCAGAGAAGGATGGTCAACGATCTACAACGGCAGCTGGAGGAAGTGAAGAGGACGGCAGAATATCAGATGAACCGGAAAGATTCGGAGATCAATCTGCAGATGATGGAGAAACAGAGGGAGATGGTGGAGAAGCAGAGGGACATGTACGAGAAGCAGCAGGCACAGATGGAGCACCAGAGGCTGACAGCTCAGATGGTGGCCAAACAAGAGCAGATGGAGAGTTCCATGAAGATGCAGCAGCTGCAGATGCAGATCGATACGATGACGACTCAGTTCAAGAGACAAGTGAGATCTATACTTTCTACTCCCTCTCACATCTGATCAGGAGAGAGACCTAGAATTGAAAGAACAAGCGATCGCCGACGCCACACTACAACGCGACAGACAGATGGAAGAAGTGACTCGAGCTCGCATCAAGATGGAGGAGGACATGAAGGAGAGAGAAGAGAGATTGAAGCAAGCTGTGGCCAGCATGAAGAGTACACAGATCGTCAGAGACATTCAGATTCAGACGGAGACAGACAGATTGGATGACCTGAGAGAGTACAGGAGGGGTTATTCCTCTGTCGACAGCTCTTTCATGTCGACTACGGACTCTAGCTTTGCAGACGATACAGATAGTGAATACGAGAGGTGGAAGAAGGAGAAGAAGAGGAAGAAGGAAGCGGAGGTAGAGGAGCAGAAGGAGAAAGAAGAGAAGAGAGAAGAGAAGAAGATAGAAAAGAAGGCAGAGAGGAAGGAAGAGAAGACGGAGAAGAGAGAAGAGAAGAAGCTAGAGAAGGAGAAGGTACCCAAGATTGACAAGAGAGAGCGAGTCAGTATCATCTCTTCCTCCACAGATGAATCAGAGACAATCAGACAAGTTCCCAGAGATGCTCCACAGATTCTCCATTCCCAGGGAGATGATGGAGAATCGAAGACGGTGACGGAAGACGAAGTGTCAGATGCAGTCACTGCGAGTGAGTCTTCGTTGTAGATTTTATCTTCTCACGAGATATCAGAGGAATCGGAAGAGGAGGAGGAAGAAGAGGTGAGGAAGCGTCATGCTGATCTGTCGCCACCATCATGATGAGCGGCTGACTGATGATGAATAGGAGGAGAGCGAGTCAGACGAGAGTTATGAGACAGAAGAGGAGGAAGAAGAGGAGAGTGAAGAAGAGACACCGAGGGAGAAGGAAGCAACAGAAGACGAAGTCTCGGATGATTTTGAAGACGAGGAAGAAGAGAAGATTGAGATTGCAAAGAAGGCAGAAGAGAAGAGGAAGGAGGAAGAGAGG
>MDYQ01000183.1:0-59597 GCA_003024175.1 Planoprotostelium fungivorum | reverse complement strand
ATCTCGTATCTTCTGGGTCGGACGAGCGTCCCCACTTGTTGATGGTTGAAGACGTCGATTCCTTTCTCGTCCATCTGTTTGTCCATCTCTTCTCCCATGTCCTTCATGTTTTTCGTCGTCTCATTCAACTTGCCCATCAACTGTGACATGTTCGATCGCGTCATCCGAGATTCTCACATCATCACCTTATTCTCAAAGAGGTTGCCGATGAACTTAGTCTGTCCGATATCCACCAGCTGCTCTACGAGGGACAGGTCCAACTCGGGCGAGTCTTTACTTCTCAGGTACCCATGTCGATCGGCGACCCATCTTTCATCAGATACACGAACTTTAGACTTTCTGTCGGTCCAATGAAGGTTTGTCTTCTTTGACTTCTTTTTCGTCGGTTCTAATTTCTCTCTCTCTTCGAACATCTTTGCAATGTCTTTCGCCTTGTCTGTGACGACGGTGTACCGGTAGCTGTTGGCCATCACTGCGATGATGGTGAGCGAGATAGAAGGAATAAGAAGGAACGGGGAAGACTTACAGACGTGGTCGGCTATACCAAAGTATTGACCTGAGCCTCCGATTACGATGATGCATGAGACACCCGCTTCTCTCAGCTCTCTCACCTGTTGCCGCGTGAGCGAGAATAAAATACAATAAAATGACAAACGACATCCGAGGAAAATCTCACCCGATAAGAGAATGGAGTGATGGGTTCACACTCGTCAGACACCAACATCTGCATCCTCTCATCTCTCATCATGAAGTTTGTCGCCGACGTGTCTTCGTCGATCAACAGGGTCATGCATCCCATCTCTAAATACTCCATCACGTTCGCCGCTGAGTTCATCAGATGACGAATGGTGACGTCATCATCCGTCACCCTGTGAAGTGGAGCCTGATGCGTTGGTGGTGGAGAAGGACTTTGTATCTTTACCGTAGGGAAGGTTAGAGATGAACGGAGAGATGTCCACCGATTGGACGGACCTTCCATCTTCTGAGCGGATCTTGACGGCTGAGTTTTCGGTCACGACGAATTCTCTGCCGTCGCCCTGTGTATTGCATTAGTATGGATGAAATGATGATGATGATGTGTGATGATGTGATGATGATCGAACGATCACAATGTCATGATCGATGATATGAAGTGATAGTTCTCTCATGATGATACGAAAACGCTGATGTCATGAGATGACTCACGGGGATGTGATTGTAGATACCAATCTGCAGGGCATTGAGTAGAGTGCTCTTACCGTGGAAACCACCACCCACGAGGATAGTGATACCCGCAGGAATCCCCATGCCAACGACTTTTCTGTGACATTTCGTCAGACGTTTCTGACACTTCTCCGTGAGTTTTCACCGATTGGGCAGATCAAAAGAGACCTCCATGTCTTTCGGGCTCTGAAAGGTGACCACTTTGTCATCTCCTGCCTCCACCAGTGGCTTGTCACTGTCTCCCGTCATTCTGGGCAGAGTGGCGCCGTTGCAGACGAAGGCGACTAATCCTTTTTCCTTCAATTTCGCCCTCAAACTGTCTTGATCCTCCACACTCAGAATATGTTGCTTCATCTCATCTGCATCATCATCATCATCTCGCATCATCATCATCTCGCGATCGCGATCACCATCGACCGATCTCACCTTTCGATTCGTTCGAATAAGCTCCGTACAACAACGTCTCCCTCACCATGTGACTCACGTTCTCCGTCAGAACTTGACTCGCCATCTCCCCCATGATCGTCCTGCCCCTCGCTGGAAGCCCCACCGTGAATCTCGCTTCCACGTCACCGTTAGGATGCACCACGACGGCCGTGCGTTCCATCACGTGCTGACAAGGCTGCACGACGCTGATATCACCACCTTTCGATCCACTCCATCCACCTGTGATGAGTGAGGGGGAAAGTTCAAGACGATGAGTCTGCACCCGATGCTTCTTTGTAGTCGTAGCGGTTGCTCCTGCAGTTGGCGTGAAAATTTCTGTGGAGGTAGTCGGCGAGGGCGACGCGTCTGATCTGTGAGGTGCTGAAATCTCGTGGAAATTTTGCGTCGGCGGCGGGGACGTAAACTCTGAAGCAAGAGGGGGGAGCGAAGGCATCGGACTGGACGCGGGTGACGTGCAGGGAGAACTGTGGAAACCTCCAACTCTGTTCTGGAGTTGATGTCAGCGATGAGATGTACACTGTCTACACAGGTGGTAGGATGTCACCTCTGTAGAGATCTTTGTAAGCGTTGTAACTCTGCCCGTCTATTCTCCTCAAAAGTCGAACGAGTGAGTCTTGAGTTGCTGCATTGGATGATGTGTTCGGTTTGGTGTCTGTCATACATCAGAGTGAAAAGATATCTGAAAGAACACACCTGATTGTGATGGTTGGCTGACGTAGCTCTCTTGGAACGATTCTTGGTGATGATTATCAAGACCACCTCGACCACCTCTTCCTCCACCTCTGCCACCTCTTCCACCTCCATACTTTTGTTTGTAATACTCACCTATATCGATTACATCGTTATCGAATGATAATCGTACCCCTTCCTGGCATGCTGTTTGATGTTAAGCGCTTCTGAAATGAAGTGATTTCAACTGGTCGGAAGACAGGAAGAACGAGTGACTTTGATTGTACGATAGATCGACCTGATCGCAACAAGAGCATTCTCAAAATTTCGGCCTTCTTGATTCATCGATCTACAATGAAACTCATAATTCAAAAGTCCAAGACCACCGGGGAGAGGTGATGTGAACAGAGCTAACCTTCTATAGATGATATCGAGTCAATACATACGTTGGCAACGGCTATTATCATCATCTGTCTGTCAATGAGAAAATCTAACGAAGTTTCGGAACATACAAAGTCGGGCGCATCATCACGAATTCCGCTCGTTCATCACCAACCCGACACTACGAAACTACGATATACGCTCTTTATTCATCATGACAATTTCACCTCAGTACTGGCCGAGCGGATCAGTACTGGAAGATGTCATCAATCGAAACGAGATGATTGGGAAGAAGATCTCGCCTTTTCACTCCACGCCAGCGGATTTTCCTTCGTTCAGTGTCGCTCAAGTGAGTGTAATGTAATGTTTGGAATGAATATTCAATGCTCAAATCAGACGCCGGCTTCATCCGAATGGTTCAATCGATGTTACTACCAACACTCTTTCTTCATGATCTTCTTCACGCTTACCATCAGCCTAATCGTTCCACTGATATCTTCAACGGCTTCATCTGTGGACTTGTACCTGTTAGCCCTCTTTGTCATCATCTTCGGTCTGCCTCACGGCGCTCTCGACTGGTTCCTTGGAAAGGCCATCTTTGAGCCCCGATTCAAAAAGTGAATGATCCATCATCGTCACCAGACTCATCCACCCACAGCTATTGGTGGTGCGCTTTCGTACCTCTATATCTGTTCCTGATGTCTGTCGTCTTTCTCTCGTGGTACATCGACCGAGCCTTCTCCCTCTTGTTCTTTGTCATCATCTCCATCAGTTGAGCACATGCACGTCTTCCATCGCTAATCGTCACAGTTCACTTTGGTGTGGGTGACATGCCGAGCAGTATCCAATCACCGAATGACCCCATCTTCTTCATCAGCGACGTGATGTCACACGGATTACTTCCCATCGCCTGTCCTCTTTATTTCCAACCTCACCGAATGATGCAATCCATCTCCGTATTACTCGAGTTGCCTCCAGACCACGCCACTCTGCAACTCATCCGAGGGTATGAACATCATCTTTGCGATCTCCATCGTGAAACTGACGCAACATGCAGACCCATCAGCTCCGGCCTCATCTTCGCTTTCCTCTTCTTCTCTCTCCTCTCCATCGTCGGAGACATCAAGAGCACATTGAGAGGCCAGAACGATGCGAAGCAGCTGTTCGTCAGCAAGACGGCGGAGCTCATCGTCTTACCTCTCCTCTTCTGTCGCAGTCGAACTTCTCACCTGTCGTTCGGCATCTACTTTTGCCTCTGGCATTCAATCAGGCACATTCTGTTGCTCGCCACATTGTTTGAAGAAGAGACGTTCCAGAAGAGGAACATCTTGGAGCATTCAAAGAGAGTTGTCAAGAGGTCAGTACCGGTTACCGTGGCAACTGTGGCGTTGGGTTATCTCCTCTATTCTCTACAACCGTATTGTACGCAGGTAAGATGAACGATGGTGATCGCGATGATCACGATGATGACGAGACAACAGTTGACCGTGGACGAGAACGTAGACGAAGGGGCAATGGCCAGAGTCATGTTCATCGGACTCAACGCTCTGACGCTGCCGCACATGTTGGTCACCGAAATCTACCAGAGGATGCCGAGTTCACATAAATTGTTCGCCTTGTGACAGCCGACGATCAATTGCACCAACCCTGAGCTTATAATCCTCGATTGATCTTTCGATGTTGTGAATGTCGAGTATGAAGCGTAAAGCGATTTCTTGTTCACTCGTGCAGAACTCACCGTTTTCACCAACAGATAGATCCATGTCGATGTATGGTGTTCATCAACAAACTTGACGAGAACAAACAGCGAAATATAGGGTGTCCATTTCACTGCTCGTATCACCGCAAGCCAGCGCAATGACTCCACTGTGTGACCCGCCCAACGGTACTTAGATCCGCCGGAAAAATACCTTAAGCGCTGGACTGGAATACTCACTGGTGACAACGGTTGAGTATCCTGTCACGACACTTTACTTCTCTGACAACCGACCTATGTGTTCCATCCTCAAGAGCCACCAGATGCACCAGCCACGCCTGATCATCCTACTCCTCTTCGTAGCTGTGATCTTCAGTCAGTACGTTCAGGTCATCACCCGGCAGAGTTGCGCCGGATGGATGTTATCGGCGAGCTTCTACCCTATCAACCCCAGCTTCTGTTACCCAGAGACAGACAACGGATTATACTTCTTATGGTCCTCGAATTCTTCTTCCGCAAGCGTCACGAGTGAGGCGGTTCTATGTCGAAGCAGATGTTCATGTGGTTCAGAATGGACATTCAACACATCGGATTGCTCTGGACCTTCCATCAATCAATCCCGCTGGGGTCTCGGTTGCTCGAACGGAATCGAAGTCACCATCGAATCCCAGCCCACGCAGTATGACGGTGTTCTGCAGATCTTCTGCGAGTCGAAGGCATGCGTGAATGTCTTTCGGATCATAGCAACCTTGTCTCAATACTGCTCGGTATATGACGACACCAACCCCCTCATGGGTGTAGCTCGAATGAGCCTCCAACAGACAGGTGACGCGATCTCATTTCCTCTCAAATGACTCATGTTCAGAGGGCCAACAAGACGCATACATCACCAGGTACCTTCTCCTATCTTCGTTTCGGCTGACTCGTCATCAGATATTCGTGTCCCACCACCGACTGCCGCAGCTGCACCAATTCTTCGGTCTGGCGTGTCGGTCAGATGTACCAAGTGACCAACACGTTCTTCTACTACGTCGGAGTCAATTACGCGGGTAGTGGTAGTCAATCTAGAGGTTGCACTTACGGTGTCGTCGATTACGACACGTACGGCAAGCCCTCCATCTATTTTAACGGTCTGAATCCCATCAAAATGTACGACAACCTACAGATCGGTAATGGTACATACAAGTATCAGCCGCCCTACCTTCCCCCTTGGACGTATGGACCTCTTCCTCTCAATCTGTCTGGTGTTTCGACCGGTGGAGGATTCTCTAATACTGCTGGTCGCTCTCCTTTCATATTGTGAGTCTCTGACATGCATTGCTGATGCCTCTTCTGATTTCAACTGATCGTTATCAGCTTGCAGAGCACATCGACCATCTCCACGCATCTACTCCTTACTGCTGGTTACTATAATTTCACACTGCAAGGTGCCAATCTTCATCCTTCGCTCTCTCACTGTCTCAGCTGCCGGAAGATCGTTTCAGGGAGATCAAGGAGCAAATATCGCACTGTCTTTTCTTGGTTCTTCCCTCTCTTGGTCCATCTACAGCAATTCGTCGTCACCGTGGATCGATCATTCTTTTCCCTTCACTCTGAACCAGCTGACGTTCGTGAACATTTCCATATCGTCGATGTACTCTGATGATGAGACCATACTCATCGATCAAACGGCACTACAGCATACACATTTTGGTGTGTTTCGATTCTTTCATCCGGATCGTCTTTTGATATTCTTACAGTGTCTACCACTGGATCTCTCCTTAACCCAGATTTCGAAGATGGGCCTACATCTGGTTATTATCCTTCATTCGATTACCCGTGTTGGGAGGGTGAGCCTGCGCTACGTGAAGACCACCTCCTCACCGTACGATAGGAGATATAGGCATCCTTTCGGTGTATCGCAATCGACGAAGAGATCAAATTTCGCCTTGATTCAATCCAAGTGGAGTGAGAGATTCAATCTCTCTCTACATCTCACCACGAGCCAGTGTCCTGTCATTACATCGAACAGAGGGTCACACTACGACCCTATACAGCTTATCGATTTCAATTCATGTACGCTTCACGCACGGACGGTGGTCCCCCTCTCTTCTACGATGGTAGATGGAACGGTACTGCCGGTAGGATCTCTGTCAACGACGACAGCAACAGAGACGTCGTATCCATCAAGACGACGCAAGGAAACCCGTGGACATCAGCCGTCGCCTATTGGCCATCCACGAACGAGACTTTGTGAGTGACAGAGTTTCGGGTTACGGAAGGGTGATGAAGAGATAGGTATCGCGTGGGTGTGTGGAGTGATCCATACATGTGTCAAGTGGGAAGTGATGTCAGTGATCACTCGATCTTCCTCGATTCGTTCCTGATCACAGAATTTGCCCCGCTGAGTGTTGTCTCTCCATTGTCTATCCCTATAACTCTTCCTTTCAACTCCACTGTCATCTTAACTGGAACAGGTGAGTTCATCGTGACCATCATTTGACGCATCTTTCGCTTCTCGATTCATGTTCTTCAGGATTCGATTCGTCCATGCCAATGAATTGCAATATCGATGATATTCGGCTACATTGTCAGGTAGCTTTCAATATCGCGTGTTTAATATTGAAGGAACGAAGGTCGTTCGAGTTCAAGGAACAAATCTGTACATACGATTGTATGCAGGCCAGACATGTTTCGGATGCAATTTGGTGAGACCAGGAGAGACGTATCACGGCAATATCACATCTTTGAATCGAGTGACTCCCTTCACTCTTACATATGATGGTAAGCCCTTTCATCTTCAATCCATTTGACGAGTTCAGATCATTATACTATCTTTCCTAACAGTAATGCCACTGGAGGTAAAATCGTCTGGTGTAATTGTGCCGAAATAACTCAATGTAGTGTTGAATGCTGCCGCCAATATCTCAGAGAATGCTACGATCTATATATCGGGGACGATCGACGATTTCCATATAGATTACACTGGTTTCGGTAACAATATCACTCTCATCAACTGCTCGGCCGCAATTCTGAACGGTAACGTCTCCATCAGAGTAGCGAACGTCACGTCTCTTCGTGTGAGATTCAATTGCGCCGATCTTCAGTGGTATTGATAGATATCAGATGATTGGAATAGATTGGCAGAACATCACCAGCACTGGACTTACAGTGTCTGTAGATCAGATCCGAGATTGCCAGATCGATGTGTCACATTGTTATCCTTCGTTGATCACCTCTTCTCTGTGCATCGTCTCTTATGCACCGTGCAATCAGCAACAGATCGACCAATTGTTCAATGGCAACACAAAGCTAACCGTACTGGATGCCAAAGTGAGACGATGAGCTCATCAGATGGATGACCATGATCTAAATGATGTACAGAACGTGCTGGACGCTGGACTGATCGACTCCGCCAATCTCACCGTGCGAAGAGGAACTGAATCGTAACGAGACTGATTGATTGCAGACGGTCAAGCTGATTTCAGCCGTGATTTCAGCGGTCGTGCGAACTTCACCTATTTTCGAATACACTTCGAAGAATGTATCCATCAGTGTGATGACATACAATCTGACCGGAGAATCCATCTACAACTCCATCGTTCATGAGAACGTCTCTGTCAGTCTGCCAGTCTCTGCTTTCTCATCGCAAGGTGATTGGGAGATGAAAACGAAACAATAACATCGCACAGTGTCCGTTGCATTGATCTCATCATCTGTGAACCCGTTTCTGTCTCTATCCAACGAAACGATGTGAACTGCACTTTACGTTGAGACGATTGATGGAAGAGATAGATACAGTCGATTGGTTGGAGTCAACGTGTACGATGGAAGTGGTATCGAAATGGATGTCACAGATGCCAGACAGCACATCAACATTTCGATGGGCATCATCCAAGCTGTTCCGTCTGGTCACCGTGAGTCGCATTCATCACCAGATGATTCAAAGATATCAGATGCTGTTTGTCAATATTGGAATGGTTCTCAGAACGGCTGGTCGACCGATGGATGTCGACTCATCACCGTGGATGATGCCGCCATCTGTCAGACGAATCATCTGACGAATTTCTCCATCGGTGCGAGGCCCAATCAGATACCCAGCGAGAGAGTTGCAGACCGCAGCACGATCCCCCCGTTCATCATCATCATCATCTGTTGCGTGGCTGCTGCCGTCATCATCATCACCATCATCATCGGCATCATCATTTACCGCCGTAAAGTCAGCATCCGTCAGGTGAACCTTTCTCCACGCGCGAAACAGAGACAGACGATCGCAGTTTGAAGTAGAGAAGAATGAGATGGAGGAGAAAGTGGAATGGATGGAGAAGATATCCAATGACGACGGCGTACAAGTGTGGAAGGCCATGCATCAAGGAACGACAATCGTAGCCGTCAAGAAATTCGAGAGGAATGTGAGAAAGTTGGTGCAAGAGGCGACGACAATGAGAGTGAGTGCGATTGTAGATGAAACGAAGTTGAGATGGAACAGTCGATCCATCATCCCAATATCGTCTTGTACTTGGGGCAGAATCTATCAGGTGAGGTAGCTGTGTTCAGACTAGAGCTGAGAAGAACGAACAGAAAAGTGGCTGATGATGGAGTGGATGAACGAGAAGAGTCTCTTCCCTTATTCACTCTCTCACTCTGTGTCTCCCCTTACGTTTATCATGTGATCCGATGAGCATCACCCTATCTAAATTTTCGACAGAATCAGAGACGTGGTAAGAGCCATGGTTTATGTATCAGAGCAAGGCATCGTCCACACTCTTCTCACCCCTCATCATGTGATCACCACCCACTCGTCTTCTCTGATCACCCTCCAGATCTTATAGCAGATCGTCGAGGGTACTGTCACAGCGAAAGTCTCCAATTTCAGTCGATGTGTACCGGATGGAACTCGTTGTAGTGAGACGTCAGGCCACACGGTGAGTCACAGAGATTCATCTGTCGATTTGAAATACCTGTAGGCACCCGAGGTAGTGAAATACGGCGTGCAGTACACCAGCGCTGACGTGTGGAGCTTCGGTCTCTTGCTCTCGTTCATTGCATCAGATGGAAAGAGTCTTGAGTGTCAGGTGATGTCTTTGTCACGATCATCATCATCTGACGCCGTGTGAAGGTGTATCGTCACGGGAAATCTGAGAGGACGTCTTCTGTTCGTGTGGACGCAGACTGGAATATCTCTGTAAAAATTTTCGTAAGGTAATTGTGTGACGCCCTTGTCTTCTTTACGCGGCTTCCATCGGTTGTCATTCAACTTGTCTGAATTATTCAGTGTTTTAGCTCGAGTATAGACAAGACATTACGGAACATGTCAGTTTGGGTGGATGGTGACGACAGCACCCACTTCTTCTGGCTACACATCGCAGTCATACCCGTCATCAAGAACCCCACATTACTCAGCCTTTACGATCTCAACTGTGCCAAGCTGCAGAGTCTCTTGGACGAATTTGCCAGGTAGATCTCTGGTTTTTTGAATGGCCAGTCTCTCTGTCTCTTTCCTCTTTGATCAATTTTTTTTTGAAGATTATACAAAACATTCAATCTTCAGGTTATTGAAACGAATGCCATTGCTCTCCACGATCTTCTCCATGTCGGCGTACCTTTCTGCAAAGAAGAGATGCTTCAAGAGAGGAATAGTTTGTGACAGTGTGTCGTTCAGAACGGCTGTTATCCAAGATTCGATGAAGGTACAGTACGGCTGATGCGAGTGAGTGGACTGATCGACATGATGATTTCACCGTGGTGGAATCGAGTTTGATGCCTTGAGACACGTACGATCGATGCACTTGATCCATCATCCGCCCGACGATCTGCTTGCAATCATCCCGTTCCAAGAGTTCGGACGTATCGAGTAGATAGTGAAGGTTACCGATGATTTTTGGCATCATGATGACTCCTCCGTAGAAGGTGACATAGTCGGTCATGCGAGAATCACGCGTTGTGACAAGATCAGGCATGATTTGGATGATCGCCTCGTACGGCGTGTTCTTCTTGAACTGTTCGTGGTGCTCTTCGAGTTCATACCAGTCAGTGAGGATCTCGTGTCTTCCCTTTGAAATGGCTTTCTGTATGCAAAGATGAGAAGGGTGATTCAATCTCTCGTGTCTCTCACCTGTGTGAATCGGTTCATGATTGTTCGCACGCTGCGATCCACCCTGGCTGTCATGACACTGGACACTTGGTCTAGCTGAACCATATCTTTCGCAGATATGTAACTGCTCAGTATGTATTCCAGTATGTCGTTCGGTACGTTCTGTAATGTCCCCATATCACTCTTCTCCCTCTTCTCCATGGTGTGATTCACACGCGACATCAGAGATTTAAAGTAATGAGCTGTGCTTCCGAATTGAACCAAGAGCTGTTCCTGTCGTCTACGTTTGAGATGACGTCGACACACGAAACGATCTCACCACATCATCGTGTACGAGAAACACCATCACTGCTCTGCCAGGACCCGTCTTGTGTAGCCAGCACGCTGCTGCGATCAAGTTATTCTCTCCAGCATTTCATGACGATGGATCACGTGGAAACGAGCATAATCCCAGGCCATCGAAAAGGATGGAGGGCCCACCGTGTCCACGACTGACGTCGTTCAAATATCGAACAGAGTTTAACCTCACCTGACCGTGCCGTGATAATATCCCAACCCTAACTCCTTCTTCAAGATCTTTTCTGCGTCATCACACGGAATTGATGGAGATTCGACACCTGTGCGATCCTCTTTCTCGTCTGATCCCTTGTGGGGTCTGCCCCGACGTAAAAATCGTATTCATAGCACAAGGCTTCCGTTCTGTTTGGATCCTCCTTCCATTCTCTCATCGCTTTCACCATACGTTTCACGTATTTCTCCTTGCCTGTGAACATGACCGGAGGTATCTTACCTTCTACGAAATGATCAGGAGGTAATACATCGATGCACTTCACCTAGAGCAGAGATTTTGAAGACAAGTTGGATCCTCAACAAAGTCCATCTTTTCGATGGGTGTACGAGATGCACCGGAGAGATAATTGTCCAGTATGACCCCAAACTCCGGACGCCAGTCAGGCTGCGACGCCCAGCACACTGTCGCGTCTTCAGTGTGATTATCTCCTCAATGAGCTCACAAGACATCAATTGGATGAGATCTCTATCTTCGAAATCGTTCGGAATGAGAGGTCTGATTCCTTGCGTCACCACAGCGAGGGCGGCTGCCACCGGATCCATCTCTCCGTATGGCATCTGACCACCCGTGATCATCTCCCATCTACAACTTGTCGTGAGTATATCTAGCGGAGATCGATTTCATCACACTCACATCAAGACACCAAAGCTGTAGACATCCGATTTCGTCGAGTAGACTCTGGACGTGATGGCTGGAATTGTTCAGCCTGCGAGAGACTTCGTATCACCTTCGGGTGCCATCCATCGAACCGGTCCGACGGATGTCTGCGTAGTACCGGCTCCTTCTTCCGCTCTCCTCGACATTCCGAAGTCGGAGACCTTTGGTTCCAAGTGTTGCGTCAGTAGGATGTTCCTCGCCGCGAGATCTCTGTGGATCTGTTGTTCGTTCATCTCGGATGTAAATAAAGACACTCACGACGCCTTCGTTATGCAAGTGATTCATGCCCAGGGCGATGCCTCTCGTAATGGGCTTGAGGACCTCTAACGAGCTCTGATGCTTGGTCAGATAAGAGTCCAGTCCTCCTCCGTGACAAAACTCTGTACTCTCATCAGATGATCCTTTTCTCTGCTGATGGATCTCACCAGTGATCAAGCTGAGAGGTTGAGGTGGGAAGGTCAGGCCCATGCTGTCTTCTTTCAGTAAAAGTCTACAATGGTTCCACGTGTACTCACAACGACACGACGTTCGGATGCGATCGAATGCCCTGTTTCATTCAGCTTCTTTCTCCTTCTTCCTTGTCGATTCACCTGCAGGATGGCAACTTCAGCCAGAAAGTCTCTCAACTGCTCGGCCGTGACGGAGTCACTGATGATCTGTTTCACCGCCACCGTCAGCTGCCGCCATGTCGCTCGATAGACGACTGTCTCGATTCAATCACTCTCCCTCTCTTCTCTTCACCTCCGAAAGGAACCGTTGCCGACGTGATGCATGTCTTGTAATTCGTCAAAGTTCAAGAGACACCTGTTGGAGATCAACGATACGAGACACATGACTTCTCTCACTTCTTTGCGGAACCGAGATCGATCTTGGCCAACTCTTGCATGTCAAAGTCGTTACTATGGATGGCTTCTTCTAATTCTCTCTTGTGCTGTCGGTATCTCCTGTAGACGAAGAAGGCCACGATGAGTGCGATGACGACAAAACAACTAACGGAAACTCCGACTGCGATGCCCACAGCCCTCTTATCTGTTCTCATTCAGCTCAACTGGATCCGTGAGCGTCTATCACCCTCGTTGGTCACGTAGATATATGGAACGGAGGCATTCAGTGCCAACTCTCTACACGATAACGAACCATCGCTACCCCTCGTGAGGTTCTGTCCATCGAAACATCTGTGCATATATCACTATTCACCTATAGAGTCGTCATCTCACGTGGTTTGTATGGAATCGGATCCCTCTCCTTGCGTCTGCACGCTGGACGTGTTGGACGAGAGAAAGATGGCCTTCAGCTTCGAGTTCCTGCTGGTCACTGCACTCTGTGATCCCACCCAGACGGAGATCCCTCCACTCTCCATCGAACTTGAGTCGATTCTCACTGTTCCAGATCGACTCTGTAGGTCACTTCCATTGCCTCCATTGTTGCGGAAGGTGCCTCCGCTGATGGACGCATCTCCGATCACGAACACGGCTCCTCCTTCGACTGTCCTGCGTCACCTCTCGATCTTCATGAGAAGATATCTTACCTGCCGTGTTGTTCGTGTAGCTGTCGTGACTGGATGTCATGCCCCCTCTGTTCTGTCTCTTTCTTTCATTCGAAGTTGTTTGTGAGTAGATGCTTCCTCCCTGCGTGGCCTCGTTGTCGTTCATCTGTACGTCATACGTGTCGATCGATGTTCCAGATGCGTAGATTGGCCCCTCCCAGTTTCGCTCGATTGCCAGACATCTCGCTCCTGTTGACATTCAACTGGCCCGTACCTCCTCTCGTCAGCTCCTTCCTCCTTCGTCACGATGTCATGCCATCACCATCTCCTTCATAGTAGATGGCTCCTCCGTTTCCACCGGCCGTGTTGCCTCCCATGCTCGTAGAAGTGATGTTCATCGCCACTCTCCCTGCCGTCACGCTGATCCCTCCACCACTGCCGGCCGAGTTGAACTGGACGCTGCTGTCTTCCAGCTGCATACGGATCGTTTGATCGTTCACGACGACAAGGCACATGGCACCTCCGTTGTCTCCCGCAGTGTTGTGATCCATGTGAACCCCTCTCATCGCCACGAGATCTACGTTCGTGATGTAACTCGTTCCTCCATCTTGCACTGCCTTTTCTCATTCAGCATTCGAAAGCGTCACAGACGCAGGATCGATAGCGAAGCAATCACCTGATTGTTGGTGATGTTACTGTCGTACACGTTGAGCACCTGGGTCTGTCCGAGCGGACTGAAATAGAGAGCGGCTCCTTGCTCAGCGGAGGAGGAGGAGATGAAGTTATCGACCAAGGTGATCTCTCTGATACTGCCATAGGTGGCCAGTGCACCACCAAATAGGGCAGAGCTGTCCACCACATAGATGTCTTCCATACGCACAATGCTCTCTCCCAGGGTGGCCAGAGAGATCGACCCTCCTTGGTTTTTCGCACTGTTTCCTACAATTGATGAACAACGTAAAAGTGTCTGATCCCACCTGCGAAGGAGACGTTATCGATGGTGATGTTCTCCAATCCTCCTCTGAGATATAATCCTCCACCGGAAACGGCGTGACTGTCTGACACGTTCGAATCGATGAGCATGAAGGTCCCTGATGAGAGGTAACAGTTGATAGAGCCTCCCCTCGATGTGGCCTTGTTGGACTTCATGTAGACGTTGCTCATCACTACCTTGGAACGATCTCCTGCCACGAAAAGAGACACACACCCTCCGTTGTTATCCACCACTCCACGTTCCAAGTGACAGTCCTCCACGGTGATCAATTGATCCTGAGAGAGTGAGCGGAGATCAAGAGAAGGATCTCACTGATCCGGATGTGGACACGTAGAGGTGTCCTCCGTCTGTCGCTGCGGTGTTGCTGCCGTTGACTCGTAGCAGCTGAATCCATTGAACCAATCCCGTGACAAACACGGCTCCCCCCGCCGCGTTAGAAGAGGAATCTCTGATAGAGACGTCCACGATGTTGACGTTGGAGAAGCTTCCGCTGAGACTGATGACGGATCCGTCCTCTAACGAAGTGAAATGAGCAAAGGTGGAGCTTCTGATGGAGACCTGTGAGATGCTGGTGGAGTAGGATTGATGATAGATGCCTCCCAATCGAGTGTTCATGCCGTAGAAGGTGCTGTTGTCTATGTCCACGTTTGAAGATGTGAGACTGAAGACTGTGGGTGTGAGTGACGTGATGTGATGGACACTTACTGGCCGACGTGACGCTCAGGATATTCTCGAAGGAACAGTCTCGGATGAATAACGAGGAGGGTGACATTTGATTGCTATAATCGACGCTGTTGTCCACTCTGGAATAGATGGCTAGGAAGGTACCAGTCATATTCACCACCGTCAAGTTGGTGAAGACCATCCGAGCGGTCGATTGCAACTCCACAGCGATTCCGTTGAGGGGAGAGAGCAGGACATTGCGCATCTGGCTGTTCGAGATGACGAGCTCGCTGGGTCCGGAGCCGATGTTGATGATGAAGGACGGCTGGACATTTCCACCGACGAATAAACTGTCCAAGATGTAGACAAAGGATAGGATCCTGCTGTCTCCCAAGGAGAGGACGGATGAGCTCAATACCGTGAGGTTGCAGGTGAGATTACGGATGAATAAGGTTACACTGGCTCCGTTGAACGCCGTGATGGGGCTGCCGAGAACGCCTCGGTATAATCCATTCAGCGAGATGTTGGTCATGTTGATCCGGGGTCGATATGAAAAGGAACCGTCTACTGCGATCTCTAAAGCTGAGCTCTTTGGGGAGTTCTCGAAGACGGTATCACTGATATAGAGGGTAGTTCTATCAAGGAATATCATCCCTCCCTGGCTTCGTGCTCCAGAGAAATAACAGTCGTAGACATACGATACTATCCTGGAGTAGACTTTGACTGACAAACATTAGATCTGATTGAGGTGCGGTCTTCACCAGTCGAACAATTGATGTATCTGACTCTTTCAAGCTGAAAAGAGAGGCCACTGACAGCGCTAGTGGTGTTTTGAGAGAGAGAATAGTTGAAGAAGGTAACATCCGAGATGTGGAATGTCTGATTGTTCCCTCCGTAGAAATAAAAATAACAATTCGTAAGCATTGTCGCTGTAGAATTGAGGCCTTCTATCCCGACTCGCTTGAGCTTCCATTGGTAGCTGGTAAGATCAACCTTTCGAAGGCCCATTTCTTACCTCGTGTTGTTGCAATCATACACACCCTCGTCGAATCGAATCACAAGCTCCGCGTCGCTGCTTATGAGTGACTGCTGCAGTACTGTCGATTTCAACCAGTGAATGGAGCTGACCCCGTGATTCACGCTCACCAGTACGGTAATTTGAGGTGTTAGCATATAACACAGCAGACTGTGAGATAGCGATAGAGCTCAAAATCAATAAAAGAACATGCATGTGTGCGTCTTGAATTGAGCGCCGCAGCAATCTGAGCGCGTATCTTTGGTGTTCTGTTAAGTGATATTTTTCTGATGCAAGTGGAAGCTTCCACTGCAGATCCAGTGTCAGACTTGCGGGAGATTTAATGGGAATTGAGCGCCGCGGCAATCTGAGCGCGTATCTTTGGTGTTCTGTTAAGTGATATTTTTCTGATGCAAGTCAGTGGAAGCTTCCACTGCAGATCCAGTGTCAGACTTGCGGGGAGATTTAATGGGAATTGGGCGGTAAAACAGCGCAACCGCAACGTTCACCAATGCAACCGCGACGTTGGATATCCATATCTTGCGAGGGTTTTGATGGGAATTGAGTAGTAAAACAGCGCAACCAACTGCCGAAGACAAGCACACTTTCGACCATTAAGAAGAGAATGTGGTTGAGCATCTGCTTTTTAGAGACAGTAGCTTCTGCCACCACCTCTGTATATCAAATATCAGGCCCCGACGCCGATCAGGGTGAGGGCCAATTTTCTCACCATCTACGCTCATCCACCACTCCAGTGTTATCACTGGCAGTCAAGGATGCCAATGACGAAGTGACCATCTACTTCAACACCACCGAGTCGAGTTGCACTCAGCCATACTATGTCTTCGAGAAGCCTCTCAAATTGAAGATGGTTGGACTCGGATCCTCGAAGACCCTGATCAACGAGTGCTACTTCCAATTTATGCGCGATGCAGGAGACGGAGAGTTTGAGGCACAAGGCTTCAGATTGCAGGCTCAACTCTATACCAATGGCGACAACAATCCATTTTTGATCGTCGGAGATATTGCAACATTTTACGATGTGACGTTTGGAAATATTTCAAATCGTGAGATGACATCCGAGGATGGGTACTGAAACACTTCCAGTGGCACTGGTTGATCTTACGACAAGCGAAGCGGAGTTCACCAATTGTTCTTTCTTTGGTCCCACTGTGTTCGACTTCGCACAAGCTCCTGTCATACTCATCTTCCTTCATTCGGGTAGTCTTATGGTCAATGGAATGACTGCCAATCTGAAAAATTCCTACTCTTTGGCAATATGGGTGAGTGTCTAGTTACAGAAGAGTTAAATTCTCATCATCTCCTCGCAGTCAGACGAAAGCAACACGAACGTGACCGTTGCGAATTCCTTCTTCACCTCAGGCTACTACCTTAGTCGAGGGCTGTACATTCACCGACTCCAATTTGTTCAATGCTGCAGACGTTTTAGGAAGCTACATTGGAAGGAACAATCTCTTTGTCAATATCAGTTTGCAATCCGACGGATCGCCATTAGTTCGCAATCTTGCGGTGAGTCGTGCGAGGTTGCATCGACTGACAAATGCAGTCGTCCTTCTTGTCTGTGGGCGAGACGTGGATGAATTGTTCTGGGCCCATATATGGTACCCAAACGAACTCTGCGACTGGCTTTACCATCGATTCATTGAGAGTCGTTCACCACACAAATGAATACGAGGGTGTCATCCAAACAAGTAAAACTTTCATATACTCATCTCTGACATCAGATAGAACACAACTATATGCAGATCAAGAATAGCATCTTTCAGAACATTGTGAACAAGAAGTCTTGTGAGTTTCAACTCTTACCACATGATGCATTTACCGGTAGTCAGCCGTTATACAAATTGTACCAACAACAGCCTGGTCATGTACAGAAGATCACAGAGGCAGAGAGTGCTGATACGGGACGCGAAGTACAGCAACACCTACAACTCGATCAACTTTTCAGTCATCCAGCTGGGAGCGGCGAAACGTAGCGTGATCGACTTTGATCATCTTCAAAATATGGGAAAGGTGAGAACGACGAGAGGATTCGAACTGAAGATACATAGATAGCGGAAGGAGCATACGGCGTTGTCTGTGTGGCTATGTTCAGAGTGAGAGAGTACATATGATGTCGTGATCGAGAGATAATAGGGTATACAAGTCGCTGTGAAGCAAATCAAAGCAGAGATGGTAACTGAGTCCCAGCTGAAAGACTTCCTTCAGGAGGTCTCCATCATTCAGGTATCGATCTATCTCTCATTCGTCACCTGATCTGAGTCCACCTCAGAACCTGAGAGCTCATCCTCATGTCGTCTCTTTTGTAGGCCTGACCTTCCCTCCACAGCCACTCAGCCTCATCACAGGTGAGGCAATCTCACATCGAAGCATCTCGTGACCATATGACAGAATTCTGTGCGGGTGGCGCTGTGGACAGTTACATCGCCCAGAACGACCCTCCTCTCTCCCAGCGTATCCATTTCATCGAAGGATAGGTGCAATTTACACGCAATGAATCGTACTGAACCGTTGCAGCTTTCGGCATGCTTCACTTGCACGCGTGAGTGAGAGTATATGATGAACGTGACAAAGATCAGATACACAGAGATCTGGCTGTGAGAAACATCCTGCTGACAGGACATCGTGAAATCAAAGTGGCAGACTTTGGAATGAGTCGAACCCGCGGTGACGATGAGACGGCAGGCAAGACGCAATCGAACGTGGGTCCACTCAAATGGCTCCTGAGGGTACGTCTCTCACATCGTCTTCGTTTGATTCACCAACTTGATTCAGCCATCCTACACAAAGAGTATTCCAAAAAATCGGATATCTTCAGTTATGGCGTCATGTGCTGGTGAATTCAAAGATATAGAACAAGAGAAATAAGACGATACAGGGAAATATTGACTGGTCAAGAGCCTTATCCCCAGCTGAGCGGCATTGAAGTGGCCATTGGAGTGACGACGAAAGGACTGAGATTGCAGATACCACCTCAAAAGGAGTTTAAACTAGCTCGGCTGATGATTTGTGAGTAGTAAGGTATCGATACCACACGATTGACGATGTCAGTGTGTTGGGCTACACAACCTCAGGGCAGACCCGATTTTATACTACAGATCTGTAGTATGTTGGGCGTCAATGAGAGTGACGACCAACCTACGGATAGGACCGAGAAGGTCCACTACGATAACGTGGAGAATCTTTGTGAAGAGGATGCAACTCGTTGAACGCTCTCGACTTAAGCTCCTCATAAATCCTACTTCATTCTCGGCCCTTGAGGATGGAAACGAACTTTTCATGATTACAGAGGGGTCCATCAACTTTTGATATTGGGGAGAACGCCAATTAACTACTACCAGCGCATTGACATTCGCATCTGTGAATTAGATATATTCTCGGTCGCTTCAATGCGACATGATGGTCAGATCATGAACGTTACAAGATCATGTACAATATTTATCCTCTCTGTCACTCTCGTTTTACTCCGAAGTTTCTGCTCTTCAGCTCCGTCTCAATATGTTCCATCGATATCTTATTCTCTGTCAGCGATTCACTTTTCGTCAGAGGCTTACCTCTCTCTTGGACCAAATGGTGACAGACTTGTCTTTTAATTCTACTCGGACTTGTTCAACTCCCGGCAGCTTCATCATGCCGTTTCGAACTGAATTAGCACAACTTTCGCAGTTCATGCCAGTGATCTCGACTCGCTTCACGATGAGGTCTCCTTCAGACGATAATCTGCCGTGATTGATGGACCTGAGAAGAGTCATAAAGAGATGAGTGCTGACTTCACCTTACGACGGTCGGTGATACGGATAGAGCGAGAACGATCAGCGATGTGATCGCATTCTCCCGCGTCAGCAGGCCTCTTCCCAATGTTTGATCTCTCCACACTTTGTAGAAGAGAGTCCCATATGTGATCGATAAGAAAGTGTTTCTGAAGGGATCGAGAACAGAGAAGCCAGCGCAACCGATGGAAAAATAATTGAGAACCAGCTGTACCACACAGCAAGAAGAAGAGAGTAAACCACCGGATATCGCTGCTGCGTATGTTAACAGTCCATGTTGGCTCGATGACGCCATCTCCAGAATCGCTCAGCGTCAGCTCGTGTGATGTGTTGTAGTGTGACATCACATCACTTTCCCATCCTTTTCACATCTTCTGAAGGACAACCCACATCACAAGTTGACATGGAGAACGGGAATAAGAGGAAGGCAGATCCTGTTGAGAGTCATGCGGGAGGAAACGCGAATCACAAGAAAAAAAAGAAGAAGAAGAGCCAGAAGGTGCCCGTCAGTGTATCAGCTAAAGCACCTCAGCCCATTCAGGTGATGTTCTGAGGATGAATGAATTGATTGATGTGGAATAGAAACAAGAGAAGAAGAAGAAGACAAGCATTGATGAGCTCTCCAAGAGAATGTTCATCGTGCCCAACTCGATCGATGTGAGCATACTGATGATGTAATG
Organism: Planoprotostelium fungivorum; assembly: GCA_003024175.1. NCBI lineage: Eukaryota > Evosea > Variosea > Cavosteliida > Cavosteliaceae > Planoprotostelium > Planoprotostelium fungivorum. The sequence continues at coordinate 39,271 of MDYQ01000183.1, read as the reverse complement.
AAAGATGACCCACGTGAACTAGGTCGATCACCAAGAGAAGGAGAACTTTGGCATCATCAAGACAGATTTCTCGAAGTGGCTCAATTACAGGAACGGAAAGGAGATCATCGAAGATGAAGATCTTTTCGATTCCAACGCCAGATCGAATCAAGTATTCGCCTGGCTCATCGCTCCCCTCTCTGTGGAAGAATTTTACGAGAAATATTGGGAGAAGAAACCTCTTCTCATCAAGAGAAACAAACCGTGAGTGTTGATCTCCTCCATCGCTCTTCACGGATCTGATGCAGATCAGGAATTACTATGACGGATGGTTTAGCAAAGATGAGATGGACCAACTGTTCAAATCGACTCACATAGAGTACGGAAAGCACGTGGATGTCACTCTGTATGAGAACGGTCAGAGAAGAACTCTCAACCCCAAAGGAAGAGCAACTGCTAAAGACGTGAGAACAATTCACAGATCTCATTCATCGTGGACATGATTACCATCATCGCGGAAAGATCATCATCCTCATCGTACAATCCCTCTTTGGATGAACGAGTGAACAGATCTGGAATTTTTTCGCCAAAGGATGTTCCGTCCGCATGTTACACCCTCAGCAGTACTCAGCCAGTGTGTCCAAGATTTTGTCCGTATTGGAAGACTTCTGGGAGTGCGGAGGAGGCTGCAACTCTTATCTCACCCCCGCCGGCTATCAGGTACCATTTTCACCTCTCACCATCCTATATACATGTCCACTCTTCACCATCCTATATACATGTCCACTCTTCACCATCCTATATACATGTCCACTCTTCACCATCATGTCTACACGTGATCATCACATCTGACCATCAGCATCGTGTCCTATCACCTTCTCTGAATACCTTATAGGGCTTCGCTCCACACTACGATGATGTGGAAGCCTTCGTCGTACAGACCGAAGGAGCCAAACACTGGAAACTGTACTCTCCATTGACTCCACAAGAGGTGATGACCTCCCTCTACTTGCCTCATCCCTTCAGACTCTACCCAGAACCAGCTCCGAGAACTTCACTCAGAAGGAAATTGGAAAACCGATATTGGAGACCGATCTTGAGATGGGGGACCTTCTCTACTTCCCTCGCGGTTTCATTCACCAGGCCGTGTCGTTACCCACCTGCCACTCCCTTCACTTGACTCTGTCTACGGGTGAGAAAGGAACTAGAGTGCGTGGCTGACGGTGTGAAAGGGTTACAGCACAGTTGGGCTGATTTCTTGGAGATCGCTCTGCCCAGGGCGGTGCAGTTGGCGTTCGATGAGAACGAAGATTTCAGACAATCACTACCGAGAGGTGAACATATGATCCTGTATCTATGTCTATACGATCAGAACATATGTTTCATACACAATCATGTATAGTCGAGTATAAATATGCATGCGTATGTCTATCTAGAGATAGAGAGAATGAGTCATGTTCAATGGAATCTCACAGAAATAGATTTCTTCCGTCACATTGGGGTGATGCACTCCGATTCACCCAACGAGAAGAGAAGGGAATACTTGACCAAAGTGATGGAACTGTTGGATAAGGCCATCGATACCATCCCGATCGATGCATCCGCTGATGCGATGGCTCTGGGGTTCTTAGAGAGTAGACTACCTCCCATCATCAATCCTTCCTCTTCCATCATCCTAGGGTGATTTATTTCGTTTCATTTCATTCGTTCTCTCGGGCTGAAATGAATTATGTAGGTATGATACGGAGAAGCGTGAGGTGATCAATGAAGACGCAGAGATAAAGGGAACTACTTACGTCACCATGGTCAACGCTACTGCCGCTCGATTGACGGTCGAGGGTGATGTCGCTGCTCTCTATACTCCCGGTGAGTAAATCACCAAGTCATCCATCATCGTCCGTCCATCGTCCATCCATCATCATTACCATCACCACCATCACATCACGAAGAATGGGCTCATCAAAATCAGTGAGAAACAAGGCAGCACTCCACGCCAACCGAGACGAATCTGAGATGACCGAATCCGACATCGTCTTGGAATTCTCTCTAGAAGAGACCAGCGCCGTGGAACACATGGTCACCGCCTATCCCGTCCCCTTCCGTGTCTCTTCCATTCCCCTCGAGAAGGAGAACGACAAGATCCAATTCGCCAGGAGGTTGTTCCATCACGGTATTCTCATGATCCGCACGGACGTGGAAGAGTAGATAAACATCAGAAGATCATCTTTATGTAGACCTTCTCTCGGCTGAGGAGGTATTCTCTCCTCACTCGATCGTAGTTGTCGACGATGCGTTGAGAGAGTTCGGAGAGAGAACCTTGGTGGGAGAGGATCCGGTTGGCCCTCTGAATGGCAATGTCTTCTCCCTCCTCGCGCAGTTCTTCCAGTCGAAGGCTCAATTTTTTCAATTCCCTGCACATGTCCTCCACTTCCTGTTTCAACTTGAGTCTTCCCCACATCACTCGCCTTCACCTTCCGATCCGAAATTTCGATTTCGAAAGACTTTTCGTCTACCTCTCATCAGTTGTGAATGATGTGTGACGAGACACACCGCACAAGAGAATGAGCCTTCGCACGATGGAGGCCCTGAGAAAGGGAAGGAGTGTCAAAGGACATTGAAACTTCATCTGGAGTACTGCAGGCGGTCACCTCCATCCTCCTTACGATCGACTCACTCTTCTTCCCCGATTTGATTTTGAAAGCCAACTTATCGTCTCTGTGTGTCATCATCACCACCCCACTCTCTGCATGGATCACATCGATCTTCCCTCCCTCCATCAGCTTCTTCATCACTTCCTTCACTCTCTCTTCACTCGCCACCGCCACGGCCAACTGAACGTCGTGCAGAGTCCCCTCCCTCTTCTCTCCTCGGTAGCTCATCCATCGACTGTTTGCATCTGCTCGTGGTCATCCAAGTCATTCTTTATCACTCTTGGCACTCACCCAGCGGTGAGAAACGAGGCAAGACGACGCTCTTCGTTTTGGGCAGCAGGTGGGCTGATATCGGTGCCAGGTCAACAAAGTGCAAGAGATCGAGTGTCTTTCTCGTGAGGAGTGTGCAGCGGCTCTGTCCCTTCTCTCTTCCCTTGGGATTCATGCCTTTCTCTTTCATTCTCTTCTCTCCCTCCACTTCCCTCTCACCCGTCTTTGGAAAGAATTGAAAGGAGAGGTAGACAGAGACGTCTAATGTTCCATAGTTTCCATACTCGAACGGGAGATCGATGACCCTGCATCGCATCAATGATACATCGGCGATGTTGATTCGATGACTCACCACGGAACGTTCTTGTGTACGTTCTCGCAAGGATAAGATAAGCTCACGGTACTTCCGTTTCCTTTGTCTAACAAGACGATGCAGGACCAATGGTGGGGAGACAGATCAAAACTTCCCTTGTTCTCCAAGGTGACTCTGATGCACGTCTTATGCTTGATTCTCGTCACATGAATGACTCCCATCACATCGCATCGTATCGTCTTCTTCTTCATATGCTCGTACACCCTGTCTCTGTCACTCCCTTCTCTTCCGTGTGACTCACACGTGATTGGCCACATTCAGTTCTCTCAACTCTTCACTGACCTGTGGACATTTCAGATTTCTCTCTTCCCCCCTGCACTTACCTCGTCTTCTAATGCTCTGAATTCATTCTGTCGATTTGATATGTCGCTCAACGTCTCCAGAGACAATCGGATCCTCTTCTGCGTCTCGTTGTCTCTCCTCCTCCTCCTCTCCTTCAGTCTTCAACCCATCTACACATTCTCACCTCGATGTCGTCCACTCCACCTTCTTCATTCCCCCTTCGGTCAGAATGAAGAGTCCATCGTCGTTGCGATCGAACAAGATCTTCCCTCTCACTCCACAGTTCTCGTGACGAGTTGGAACGACGGCTCTCGACTTCTCCTTGTGATCCTCATTCAGGGGTAGAGAGAAGGTGATGCCCGTGGAGACGTAGACCAAGTGATCGTCTCGTATGATTGAACTGGTGATGTTCTCTTGCAGATCGAGTGACCTGTGTGTTTCCTTCTGACCGTTCTTCCTCTCCAGAGTGATAAATCTTCCTCTCTCCCTGGAGGTGTGAGTGGTGGAATAGTTGATTGAAATCTGTACCCTACGATCACCAAAACTTCTCTGGGATCGTTGGGAGGACCCCTCCACAGCTGATGAGTCATCAGGTCACGATGTGATGATCGTTGTGAGGCGAAATGATTCATCTTTACATCGTGAGACTCACCAAGATATTGTGAATGGGTTCATTCATCGAACAGATTGTATCGTACGGATCACGATCACCCCGATTCACACACCACAGAGACACCTGACTATCTTCACTCTCTTCTCCTACTTCTCTCCTCACCTTTCCTTCTCTGTCCCCCAACAGCATCACCTTCTGTCTTTGATCTGTCAGTTTGTGGTGTGTGTGGAGATAGATATCACCTGATGGAGTCGGTTGATAGCATGGACAAGAAATCCCCACTGACTCTCTCCGAATGTTCTATCGGTTCGTTCTCATGCGACAGACGTGGTCGAGTCAAGGATCATGATCATCAGGATGCCGATCACGTTCGGCAGTGGCAGGGTCGTGAAGAAAGGATATAGAGGATGGAAGTGACTTCCGTCTGTGTGGGTAACGGTGGTACCAGGCGGGTCAGAGAAGAATTGAAAGTATAAATGGATGACGGACCGTGAATATCCCAAGCGAAGAGACCGAACGAGGTCCAATGGTATCGATAACTACCTGGCTGCTCCGTTTCAATCATTCTTTCTTCATCAACATTGCGATCACTCCAAAATGTAACGCGAAGATGAGTGGCTCACCTGAGAGATGATGGGATCGTATTTTCGGAAAGACAAGACGGTCGTGTTGCCTCTCAAACTTCGGAGGGTGTCCATCTTGTGATGACTGTCCTCTCCAACGATCGTCTTTTTCTTCTTCCTTTTCGGTTCGTTCGTCTCTGTCTGGGAGTCTTTTCTCGGATCAGCCAGACGATGGGTGATCAGAACTCTACCTGCCCCAGCAAAGAAAGAAAAAGAGAAGAGATAGAGTGATCCGTTCGTGGTGAGTAAAAATACGATACCTAGTCCATTTTCATCGTAGCCTGAAGAGAGAGACGCAATCATGTCATCACATCTGAACACCCTCTAGCAAGTTATCAATTTGGAGGAGAAAATTTGAAGGATATGTTCTGTTCACCTTCAAGATGATTCCCTTATATAGGTGGAGTTGATTGGGTGCGACCGTCAGTAGTGTGAGATCGGTTTCACTATCATGTACGAGAAGAGGCTGGCCATGGATATGAATGGGAAGGTGTGGTTCACTTTGTGCCATCCCATCTGGTGTTATGGCCATCAGATGTGGCCGTTGAGGTTGTAAATGGGACCAATCATTTGAGCAGCCGTAGCTCTTCATCTCAAACAAAAACGAGACGATCTAGATTGATGAAGCGAAAAGGGGATTTTACAGATTCTGAAGACGATGAAATATCAGCACCAGAGGTGGAACAAGGTGAACATTGATTACATTATCACGGTCTGATCATTGCCGCAGAAGAAGACGTGTATAAAGGAATACTGATGGTGCAAGATAAGACGATGGCGTATAAATTAGTTCATTGTCGTCTCGAATTCAATAACCATTGTCTGAAGGGAAAATCAGAGGTGAGCACGGAATCAGTCACAGACGATGAGGTGACGGTGAGAGTGATACTAATTGATCGATAGGAGGTTTCGATGACTGTCAATCTCAACCAAGGCTTCGAAATCCAGGAGATGAGAGGACTGTGGCCAGGCTTCACGCTCGTCTCGAAATCGGATCAATTCGCACACATTACAGTGAGACCTACCTCTCCATGCCCTCTTTCTGATCGCGTCAGGATCAACATGGATTTACATCTCAGAGCTCTTTGGCCCGTTTTCATGCCGACACCATATCAGACAACAAAGAATGGCTGGAACAGATACGACTATATACCCTCCAGAACGACTCAGAGGGAGAAGAGCCATGAGTTGAATGTCTTTATCTAATCGAATAAAACTGTTTTTACAGGAAGTAGTCAGGAGTTCTCCGTGTGACGTGAGGCTCCCCCTTTCGTGGTGCAGGATCGAACTGCAAGCTGGAAACATTTAGATTCTTGATCTCCTCTCTTCGACTCACAATGTGTAGTTCATCCTCTCATCCACCTCCATGATGGCTGCCTGATTGGCACAGCGGTAACAGTAGTTCGGTGCACTGAAGATCGTGACGACGTTCTGGTCGTGGCACCAGTTGTATCCCTGTGTCTTCTCAACCTCTCTGTTCAACGCGGACACCCACCTCCATGACCAACTGATGGGCTCTCGACACCAGCTTCAGACCGTTGTTATGGTTGTATTGTTCAGAGATGTCTTGTCCAAAGGTGTAGCCAGCACCTCTTGGTGAGATGCCCCATCCACATCTCTCATCGGGATCAGACCACAGGAGGTCGCACATGGGACCTGTTTTATTCATTTTATTTCATTTTATTTCATCTAGAAAATCTCACCTTCATGTGGTACCTCTTGAATACGATCCAAGCTGCGAACTTGGTCTAGACTATCGATCGTTGGAGACAGTCCTCCGTGGAGGCAGAAGATCTATAGAGGATGAGATGATGCAGATGAGATGGTTCGTGGCAGTCACCTGGCTTTCGATGAGAGCGGTGAGAGGTAAATAGTCGAACAAATCAGTGAAAAACTTCCACACGTTTGGATTGCCATACTTGCGGAGGCATTCATCGTAGAATCCGTAGCTGCATCGACTTTCAGTTCTAATGCTAGATGTGATCTCGAGAGAAGGTGTTTGCGAATTCGTTGCATGTTCCGATACTCACACTTGGGTGATCTGTCTACTCTCGTGATTTCCACGGAGAATGGTGATTCTGTCCTTGTATCTGGTCTTTAAGAGGACCAAGAGGGTGACCGTCTCGACGGAATAGTATCCTCTGTCCACATAATCTCCCATGAAGAGAAGGTTCGTGTCTGGGCTAGAACCTGTTTGGAAGTGTCAGTCCACGAAGAGCAAAGTTTAAGAGTATATAGGCCCACCTCCGATGCGAAAGAGTTCAATGAGATCGTGGAATTGTCCATGAACGTCTCCACAGACGGTAACAGGGCAGCGGACCTCCTGAACGTTGGACTCTTCGATCAAAATCTCCTTTGCCTAATGCATTTTAGTTTGGACTCATACACAAGATGAATTGCTGGTGTGAAGATAAAATTCTCATGTGTCGAACCTTATCACAGAGCTGCTTGACTTCCTGTTCAGAGAGAGCTTTGCATTCCATCACTTTAGCAATCCATTTGTCCACATCTCCTTGAGTAGAAGGGTCTGGTCCCTTATTTCCTGTTCTACGGGCAGACATGTTAGTTCGTGTGGCCGTTAATGATGCTGTTGTTTGTATTGAAAATTGGCCTCGCAAGTTTTCTCTCGGTGTCGTCACCATTCCGCGACACACAACATATCAGCCCTCCATATTTCCTTTCCTCTCCTTCATCCACCACTGATTAAAGATTTACTTTCCTTCTCTATTCTACCAGTGTCGTTTCGTCTGTGTGGAGGGAGCATGGCATCTCCATGTGACAGGTTGGAGTTGGCTGAGTCGTGTGGCAGCTGGGCGTTAGAAACAAATAACCGACAGAGTCATCCTTCCCAAGACATAGTCTCGTGGTCCTTCTGGTATGAGGCACAGACCATGTTGGAAGATGGCGTTTGGTATCACAATCCACGTGCTCTTCCTCGATTGTGACATTCGTGATGCAGAGATCACATATGATAAACACTGAATTTATAAAGATTACGCGACAACAGAATACTCTGGCTTCTTCGAGCGGTAGTGGTTGTCGATGATGAGGGCGATGATGATGATCAATATGGCAGCTCCCAATACAATTGCAGCCATTCCCCACTGTTTAAATGAGCTTTTTCTTCTATTCATCGTATATGACGAGCGTGATAGAATAATAATGTGATGATGGATCTGTACCTGGAGACCGGTGTCGATTCCTGCATTTGGCTCGATCTTGGCCTCAGGTAACTGTCGGTAGATGTCAACCGTCTATTCGGAAAATTCAGACGTACCTCGTTCAGAGTGATCTCCTCAAAAGTGAGGACGATGATGGAGGAGGTGTTGACAGAGACAGCAGCGACCGCAAATGGATCTCTACCTCCCGCCTTCTGTGCATCGACTGACTGACTGAACAGAGTCAACTGTTGGACACCCGATTGATTGTTGAAAGACAGCTGAGTAGAATACGTGCGTGGGTTGTCCTCTGACTTGTGATAATCGGTGGTCGACACCTCTGCAGCGCCAATGTGAAGGAGGTTACCGATCAGGTTCTTGAATCCTTCCTCGGACAGGTTACCAGCGCTGAATGTGAGCTGATAGTCCTGTGGCATCGGTTCAATCGAACAACCTCCACACATCGTCCTCACCCGAGTGCCATTGAGAGACAGACAGAAGGCGAAGAGAGAGACGAACAATAGGACCCTCAACATCTCTTTGATGTGGATCAGAAGTTGGGGGAGGGAAAAATCGAAAGAAGAAGAGCCGTCCGGACGAGAAGCTGCAGCTCAAAATTTCCAAGAAGCAGACAAGCGCATGTCATCACCGTCTTTTTACGATGTTGCTGACAATTGAACAGCTCCTTGTGGCAATCGTTAACGTGCAGATCTGATGACCACAGACGATCCTATACATAGTTTCAGTTTCATCTTCATCTTTCATACAAATCGATCACAGTTCATGTGGGGGATGTCTTCCTCTGCCATTTACTTCGAATACTGTGCAGATACATCCATATACCAAAGTACCGTACTGTATGTGATGCACGAAATGTCACTGTTGCGGTGCTGAAACGTTGCCGTCGTTGTCGCTTAAGCCCGTTGCTGGGTGTTGACACAACTTCCATGAGGTGGAAAGGTAGATAGGCGTCTCTCCAAGCGATGGAACCTCAGTTGCAATCTCAAACACTCATCATCATTGTCAAATATGGAATCTCTGTCTATCTTTGTTGCCAAGAACAAGAGAGAGGATCTCTTCTCATCTCTTCGTAAACCAAAGAAGAGCCAGCAGACGCACAGCATACAGAACTACTTTACAAATTCTTCCTTTCGTTCATCAGCAGAATTCAAAGGTTCAGAGACACAGACTGAATACAAAAACCCGGTCTATGGACGATCGCAGAATGGAGAGCCGACAGTCGAAAAGGCTCCAGTCAGAACAAAGAGCACCATCATCGCATCACTTCAAGACTTTCTGTCTGAAGTCAGCCAACCTCTCGGCACACCCCAATCTGAGTCGAATTATGAGAGAAAGGAGTCGACCCCCACAGAGGATAACAGCGTCACTCACACGAACAACGAGGAGAAGAAAGAAGAGGATAATCCGGTTTCTGATGTGAAAGAAGGTGGGTGTACTCGATGATGATCGTGTGCTGAAACATGACGAAGAACCCAAGGAGAACAAGAACGTCGTTGAGCCTAAACCCACGGAAGCACCCACACCCACCGAAGAGAACAAACAGACCGAAACACCCCCACCGAAAGAAGAGATACAATACGTACCCCCCGAGGTGATGAGTGATGTCATCACCTCCCGTCGACTCACCTTCATGACAGAACAAAAAGGAAGAAGTGGAGGAATCGAACAAACCAGAGACCCTCATGTACATCGACAAGAGACTCTTGACCACTGCCAAGAAGTTCCAAGAGCAGGTAGTCAGCAGCTCCCGCAACGTCTTGTCCACCCTGTCCACTCTGAAAGGTGATTGCATCGAAGAAACAACTCTCAGCCTCGAAGGGACCTTGAACAAAGACACACGACCGGGAGAAGTCCTCCAGCTGGCTCATTCAGGAGCCGATTCAGCTCTCAGCTTGTATACCGTCGTGAATGGTTGCGACGAGATGCTGAAGAAGGAACAATCAGGGAGGATCTCTGAGATGCAGGAGGAAGCGAAGAACGTGCAGTATGATACTCTCAAGCTGCTTCGTTTTTTCAGAGAGAGATGTACCACAGCGAACGCTCACAAGAAGAGCATGTCACAGGAGATGCTGAACGAGCTGACCGCCTCCTTGTGAGATAGCTGGACGACGAATCTATCTCATTCTAATGCCATTAGTCAGAAGATCGTGGAGGAGATGAGAGGGCTCATCGCCAAGAGCACGAGCGTCGTGGACGAAGAGAGGAAGAAGTACGAACAGCAGCAGAAGAAGACCTTAGACAGCCTCGTGTCTTGTGCATGTCAACTGAGAGACGCCTTGACTCAGATGTCACAGGCAGTGACCACGGCGGACTCGGCCATCTTCTTAGCAGCCACACCTATCTTCGTTGCCAACATGAATCGACTCCTTCACATCGACCAATCTTTCAAGGTTCGTTGATCGTCACCATGTCACCGTCTCATCAACATTGTCACCCTGATATCCCAACTACCCCCAACATATTCATCATAATCACTGTTGCTCTTATCTATCCTCTACCACTCCTGATCTCCACCAGATCAACATGTACTGGCAGCTGAAGAAGCTGGGAGCTGAATACGTTCACGCCTGCAAAGATACCATCAACGGTAAATGCTCCCCAGCTCACTATCAATCCCTCCTCACTCGAATGACCTCCCACCTCCATCGCTTCATCACTTCACTCGCAGCACGTCACGATCAAATCCAAGCCGCAGTACGCAGTGGAAAGCTGTTCGATTTCTCACAGGAGAGGATGCAAGGTAGAGACAGCTTGCAGCACGCCCTGCAATCTGCCGTGAAGAGATTCACGTCCCTGCTGGGAGAGAGATTTGTTCTCTTTCAGAAGGAGTGGGAGATGCAGTCTACAGAGGAGGCAGATCAATTGCAACAGATCCTGGTGCAGAATTTGCACTGGCACCTGTCGAATCATCTTCCGTCACAGAGAGCGCAATAAAACGACTGTAATTCTGGATTTATTGTTTCATATGGCGTTTTCGATGGTGACGAACTCGGAATAGAAAGACGAAGTGGTCGTCGTGCAGCTGTTGGGGCAAGTGAAGAGGATAACATTTCCAAATTCAAAGTTACCGCTCTCTCCTCGGTTGTTCCATTGGATTCCTGAGAAGAGTCAATTTCGCTCGTATGCATCGACTGACCTCCCAGTGAGATGAGAGTGGGCAGGATTTGCATTTCAAATCGTCGCGGTGATTGGCAGAGTGGACACGGTGGCACTTCAGGTGCATCGTTCTCTGTCGTGTATAGAACTTGACCGTTGGGACTGTACCTGTCGGACTCTTCAGTGGATGTTCACCTTGAATGAACTCACCTCAAGATTTGTTCGGGATTCTTTTCGACTCTCTTTTGGAATTTGTTAAAGTTCTGAGAGAGTCAGGATTGGGTCGTGATGAAAACAAAAGAGAAATAGAGGTGGTCGTGATCTCTAAATGATCTTGGACATCACGATCATGTGATCGCGATCACTTCAAAGATGTGGATCACTCACTCTGTCAGGATTCTCATACTGCTCTCCTCCCCATACTTCTTCCGTATTCTGCTTTCCTTCTACATCCATCGTCGATAGTATCTCCTTCTCTTTCGTCCTATCTCCCTTCTTCTTCTCCTCCTTCTCCTCTCTCGCAACTTGAACTTCGATGCACTCGATGTTCCTCTCTCCACAGATCTTTGAGGTGGGTCGTGGTGCTTCTCCTGCGGTCTCCTCTGTTCTCTTCTCCTTCTTCTCCTTCTTGGACGATGATGCGTCATCTCTGAGGGCCAACTTCTCTTCTATGTCTCTCGTGAGATTTTCCTCTTCTTCGGCTCCCCAATCGCTCGAGTCTTTCTATGCATTTCAGGATGGTGGGTGATGATGCACATGCGTGTCATCACCTGCTCCCCAGTCACTCTCCTCGAATAACTTTTCTGAAGGCTTCTCTTCTTTCTTCTCCTCTTTATCCTCTTCTGGGTAATAATATTTCTTCTCTTCTTCACTGATCTCTTTTTGATGTCTCAAAGCTATCCACCTGGTTCGCTCAACTTGTGTCTATGTCTATCTCATGTGTATGACCAGATGATCTCCTCTCACCCTTCAGAGGTGGAGTGACAACTCGATAGAGGACAAACAAAGATGAATAATGTGCGATGTTCGTATGGAAGATGATCAAGTGGCGAGTACGCTTGTAGGAGCAAGGCCTGATCTCCTCCACATTTGGGACACTGCGGTTTGATGGTCTCTCCAAACGTAATCTTCCTCACGTCAATACGATTCTGTCTTAAATCACGATGTGCTCACTGGACGACCACCAATCTTTGTCATCAACACATCGACATCATCAGTGTCACCGATCGCATCACCTAAGAAGCCAAGAGTGATGAATTCTTCTTCCTCTTTCGTGATGTGATGTCCCCTGCTCATCTTTTTCGTTTTCCCAACATCGGAAAAAAAGTGGGAAATACAATGAACTCAAAATCATTCACGACTTTCTGGCTGAGCTGATGAAGGAAGGAACCGTCTATAACAATCCTCTGTTCCCGTACAGGTAAATTAATCTCACCCTTTACTGTCAGCCAAGGCTGCTCGCATGAGGCGATGTCTCTCGTGTTGAGGGATACACCTGCGTGACTGCCTGGGCTACATAGGATCGTGTCAGTTTCTCCGCTCTATTTTCGAGTCCTTTGTGAATCTCCTTTCGCTAGGCTGTCAGCTTGGACTCATTTCAAAAAGTCCCGAACCCCTCACAGCCGCTCTAACATGAGCAACAAGAGCAACAGCTTAGACGAAGGATTCTGGAGGACAAGGGCACCCTCACTTGGTGTTGAGGAGGTAATGAGGAGAACTCGATCTTCACACGACCTGCAGCTGATTTGTACGGGTAGGCACCAGCGGCTGGCTCTATACGATTTCCCTCACTCGTCAGGAATCAGACACACATCGATTTGAGCCGGTTGAGAACGGCGAGTCTAGGTAGAAACAGTCGACCCACCAGCGCCACATCTCAACAATCCCTGCCGACTGGTAGGCCTCGCACCTCAACATATGCCTCCATCTCTGAACTCAACTTCTCTCCGACCGATGCGTCTGTGACAGAATACTCATATCGTCTACACCCGAGCACTCCAAAGAAGATGCCAGCGATCACACCCGAAGTCTACGTCACAGAGTTTCCGTACAAAGACCTGTGAACATGCAACTATAGGATAATTTTGATGTGGATGGGCTTGAACAGAACACCTTGTATAAATATGAACCTCTCCAGATGGTGAAGACGAGAGGAAACAATGGATAAAAGATGAAGTCGGAGCCACTGTCTTCTCGAAAACACCTGGGTTGTTTGCTGTGATATTTCAAACCACTTTTATTCTCAAGCACAAACATGCTCGCACTGTCTAGTCACGTAGCATTCAGGTCCAGCAGGAGACTCGCTTCTGCCAGACCTTCCACACGCACGATTCACAATCTCAATCATCAGACATCAAAGACACTCCATCCATTGTTCCAAAGACGCTACAACAGTGAGAATCACACCACATATGAGATCGAAAGATAAATCGATTTCTAGCTGCCACGGCGACTGAGACCAATGATGCCTCCACACAACAACAGACACGACGATTACCTATTTCACAGGTGGCTGAAGGATCGAAAGAGGTTCCAACTGTCCCCACCACGAGTACCACCACCATGGACAGCAACACTGCAACTCCTCCCAAACCCGAAACCTCTCGACCAGGCAAGGGACCCAGCAAACCGATCTCTCTGGAGATCAAGGACCCAGCGATCATCTTCAACACAGGTTTGACGTCTTATACGTTCCACCATTCTCACACCATCTGCAGTGTGGACCAAATTAGAGGAAAAATACGGAAGAGAGAACATGAGATTTCCAAAGGAGATCATCTGGTTGATGGGAGCCCCTGGTTCAGGAAAATCTTTCAACACACCGTGGATCTTGAAAGCGAGAGGTGACACCATCATCACCACCTCTTCACGCCTCTCATCAACTCACACATTCCCCAGGATTAGAGGCGCCCGAGATCGTCATCTCATCTCTGTTGAACAGTCCAGAGGCCGAGAAGATTAAGAGGGAGGCCGGTCTCGTCGGCGATGCAACCGTGGTGGAGATCTTGTTGGACAAATTATTACAGACAGAATACCAGAACGGTGTCTTAGTTGATGGTTTCCCCAGAACGAAAGTGAGTCATCACGATGACGATCGTGACGGTGGAGACACGACATGCGATGACGTTCGAGGGTTTCGGTGTTGATGATGGCAGGTCCAAGTGGATGTCATCAAGATGTTGCATGACAAGATGAAGGAGATGAGATCGGAATACATGGAGACCGACCTGTCTCAGTACTTCAGGAGGCCAGTGTTCCGTGTCGCCGTGCTCTTCGTCGATGAGTCCGAGGTGAAATATATCATAAAACAATAATAATAACATAAATGTATTTTAATATTCCTTTGGGGAGAAATCTTGACACGCTAAACAGGCCGTCGCCAGACAGTTGAAGAGAGGAAGAGAGGCGAGAGAGCACAATCAGAAGGTGATGATGATCTCCATCTCGATCTTGATGATGACGATGAACAGGTCAGAGACACTGGTATGGGGGAGATGAAAGAAGAGAGAGAGACAGATTTCAATCCAGAGGTAAAAGATAGAGGAGTAGAGAAGCAATTGACACTCGACAGCTCGCGACGACTCGTTACGCCGTATTCAAGAACCATTACAGCACGTTACAAGAATTGCAAAAGTACTTCCCCTTCAGTGTCATCAACACGAGAGCCTCCATCGATGAGGTGATGGACCATCTCTGCCATCGATGACGAACGATGGACAGGTCCGGAACAACATCATGAGAGAGTTCATGTACCAATCCAGTTTGGAACTGTCCGAAGAGACTTTCGATCTCGTGCAGAAGATTCCACTCGTTCAAGAATTGTCTCAGCATGCGAGACAGAATCTCGTCCGCAGATTAGACAACTACCAGCTGAAGAACCCAGAGCTGTTCAATGAGGTGACTTACACTTGGAGAAGACGGAGGATCAAGCGTCTCAACGATGTCAGGTCATCCGCATCGTGATGAATCAGTTCGTTCCTGTGATGGAGAAACATACGATCTCTGGTCACGCACAGATTCGAATCCAGAATCCCATTTTTGAAGGAGACAACTCTTTGGCTTTACAGATGGTGAGATGAGAGGGCATGGATGCACATGATCTGAATACGGACAGGTGTTGGACGTCTTATCGGAGAGAGGATATTACGCCAACAGTCATCAGATCGTGCATTACATCCCGAAAAAGTTTGATCTCAAGACGGGAGAGATCATGAGTAAGAAAGTGATCACATATATATTCAACGTCGTTTTCAAACGAATTAGCATCAGAGGAGAATAAAACACTCTATATCGAGTGACGAGTTCTGCTCATTTCATTTGATGTGACGAGCTGCTGGCTGTTTCAAGTTGAAGGGGGGAATTCGAAAATAAATCCATTTCGTACATCACCTCGGCCTGATGCATCTGGCACGGACATGCATCGTCGTTCTCTCTCTGTTGATTGTCTTATCTACCGCTGAGATACATTTTCAAGTGAGGAGGTGTCCGATGATTATTCTGAATGGATGTAGAGGCGCCAAGTGGGGTCATATGACATACAAAGGCATTCAGGGCATTCTTCACCCCCTGAAGACACAGTTGTCGCGCAGATGCGAATGTACTTTCACATTGGACAAAATGAGTACATCCTCTTTCGTGTGAGTCAAGGCTGCATTCCATTCGATTGATAGAGAACGACAGCATTGGATCCCACAATCTACCATCCAATTCACAGTGTCTGTTTTCTCCGTCTATCTCTTCTCCACCTTATACCGCTGTCTTAAGATCTTTCGATGCTTTTGTGAGACCTCATGGGAGAAGAAACAACGGAGACACATCGTGTCGAACTCAGATGAGACGTGAGACACAAATCATTCTCGCTCGATCACCGACTCATACAGGAACGATGTCGTCTACCCCTTCGACTTTATGATCGACGTGCCTCGTTGCTTCTTCTCCTTCTTCGAGGCCGTCTGGGGACTGGCCGTCATGCTGATCGTGATGACATTCAATGTCTATCTCCTCTGTGCTGTCGGTCTGGGTGTCATCACGGCCAGTCTTGTCTTGAGAGGCATGCCGAGCGATGGGAAGACTTTGGTGAATGGAAGTAGAGACAGCACGGAGATCTTGTTGCAAGAGATGATGGAGTTAGAAGAGAGGGAAGATGTAGAGCCAAATAGATTGTAGGATATTCTATTCTGTGCTCGTGACGACCGTAAAGGGCAGAATAATGTATTATTTGATGAGCTCAAGTCAAGAGCATTCAAAGAGTTACATCGTCTTTGCAAGTGTTGCTGGGTTCGACCTCGTCACACCATCGACGTGGATCATCGCAAACAGTATGTACGACGGTAACATAAAGTTGAACACTGGATGGATCAAAAGCTACGACACACGGTGAAGACTCAGCATTGGGTTCACTTGCTTTCTCTTCCACGTGTTGAGGATATGAATCCTCTTTGTTGTGGGTGGAAACCTCAAGCTGCGATGTGTGATGAGATTGCTTGGAATCTAGGAGCCCTCGTAAGCTGTTGTGTCTTCGTTGTCGAGACATAAATCTCCCCGTCCGAATGTGTTGGCTCGAAAAAAGATGAGATATTCCCAGGGGAAAGATCTTCGTTTCTAAGAAATCCAGAGCAACCACCCATCACAACAGATCGGATCAACAACAACATGTCTATGTTCTCCGTCTGGCTGCTGATATTCGTCCTTCCTTGCATAATGGAAGTGGAAGCATCACCCTGCAATCCAGCATGTTCTCCGCTCGGGCTCTGCAGCGTCACTGGACAAGTCTATAACACAACCACAAATCAGTCGGATCCTTCCTACAGTTGTGTATGTCAGCTATACTATGGAGGAAGCACCTGCAGGGACCCCTGGTACACTGACGCCCAGTGAGTCATCTGCTCTTCTTTTTCGTCTGAGATCGCACGCAGATTCATGAAATGGGTCACAGCCTTCCAAGTCTGTACCGTTGTTGCTTTTGGATGGGTCTTTCTGTGGTCCGTCTACGAGATCTACACCATCCTTCGATTCTCCACTCACGAACGACTGAGTCTTGTAACATATGCCCTCTCTGCCATCGCTTTCGGAGCCCTGTGTGAGTCGATGAGGTGATGTCGTCATGTTCAATTCTTACATGAACGCAGGTCGAACAGTCTTGTGGGCTGTAGATCCAAATCGGATAAAGCTCATCCTTCCGAGTATACCTTACCGTGTCTTCTTCACCGTCCCCGTCGTCTTGTGGTTCAGTGTTGGGCTCGCCGCGGACATCTACTGGTGAGAAGATTTTGAATGACGCGATGGATTTCGACAGCAGTGATTGACGTTCAACAGGTTGCAGAAGAGTATTCAGATCGAAGGACGAAGGATTCTCAAGATATTCAAATGGGTCTTGGTCATCTCCACTGCCATCTGCTGCATCACCGTGATAGCAGGTGACCATCATGATGTCCGAAGTGGTCTTGAGCTGAACTGTTGCAGTGTCTACGTCACCCAACACAATTCAAACGAGTGTATCGAAGACCATCTATCTTCCCATCACTCGTGTCATCTACAACATCACCGTCATCCTGATGGGCTTCCTCTTCTGTGGTACCACTGCCGTGTTGGCTTACAAACTGTACTCTCACCTCAAAATATTGAGGAAGAACAAGGCTGCTTCTTTACCCTTCAGAAGGGTCAGTGAACCTTCTGTATTCGTCATCTCACGTTCCATCAGATGATGATCCTAGTCTCAGTCATCGCCTTCTTTTTGGGAGCATACACCATCATCTCCATTGTCGATTTTGCCACGGCCACAGTCAACCGCGTCAATTATCTCATCATACAAACTGTATCACGCAGTGAGTTTCACTTTCAAAGTTAATCGAATTCATTTTTCATCGCAGTCGCCGAATTGGGAGCCATCGTATCCATCAATCTTTTATTCTCGAAGAGATTGAACCAGAAGACAGCGAGTCAAGAGGCTGAGAGCCATGCCATATCACGATCTATACAGGATGAACTGTGTGAGTTGTAGAGGAATGCATAGCGCACAGCGCGGGCTGACGTGGAGACAGATAGCATGGAGGAGGCCACGGCAGAAGAGAAGGCAATTTCGAGTGATCCAGAGAAAGGAGCCGACGATACGCCTTGATGGACCAACAATATAGGACAAGATGTACAGAAGAATTTCGGTCGAGAGATTCTGCCATCGTATCGGGATGTATGTTCAATGGATATGATACATAAATGCGATTGGCTTTCTCGTTTCGAAAGATAGATGAATAGGATATTGAATCGAAACCAAATCTACTGACCGATCACCTCAATGTGAAGGCGAGACGATTCATCCTCGCAGACGAAGAGTATCCAAATAGATAGTGAAATCAAGCCTGTGTTAGGCAGTATAGGACGGCGATTCGCTTAGACATGATTTTTCAGGTAAATGGATCTGATTTCCTGTTTGTCTGTCTCACCACAAACAGAGGAGACTTCGATGGGCGAACTATGTCATCATTCAGCTCCTGCGCAAGCGTCTACTAACGCCACAAATAATAAACATCGAATTAATTCTCACATTGTGTGATGCGTCTCAACTGAATGTTAGGAGGTCTTTGAATAGAGAGAAGATGCAACTCAGAACAGTCGAAAAAGAACACATATCGAATCAGCCGATGTTACTTCTCAATTGCAGATCGAACAGGAAGAAGCGACAGTGAGTGTTTGGTCTGTATCACTCGTAAATTGACATGACCAGGTATACCTGTCCGAAGGATATCACATCACCATAACTTGAATGATGATCTCATGTGGGCAAGAAGAGAATGACATGTGCTCACCTTCATGACAGCTTGCCCTCGGATGCCGCTTTTGTCCGCGTCCTCGAGCCGCGTATGCAGCACCAGCTGTCATTACTCTCGCGGATCGAGCATTCACGACTGATCACCAGACCAGAATGCATCGATCGGTGATCAAAGAGAAAGAGGAATCCAGCGCAATTGTCTTGATCTGTGTGGATTTGATGGGGTGAATGTCAGGTGAGCAAAGATCGCCGCCTTTTGACGGAAAGATTCTCTGACCGAGGCTCTCGAATGCTTCATCGTAAATCTGCAGACTGACCCCAGTGATACTGAGCGATAGGGCCTCCTACTGTCACACTTCTCCGCTTCTGTTCTTCTCCATTGGTCAACGAGCAATCACGTTTGCGTCTTCTCATTCCCTTCAACAATCAGAAGATGAGAGGCGCTCTTTCTCTCTTCGCCGCTTGCATAGCTCTTTCTCAGGCTGCGACTCTGGTCCGTGAGATTAAGATCACCAGTATTCCAACCACTGGCTATTTTTCTCCCATTTTCACTGCGGAGTCTCCCACCATCTTCTATGGAGAGGCGAACTACTCGAAACAGATGACATTTCAACAGCAATGCCATGGCGTTCGATATTATAACAACTGGAACCCTCAGCCCTGCAGCAGCTATCAGATAGTCCTTTGGGCTCCTGCATCCAATTCGACTCTCCAGTTTCCTGATGCACCAGTGCTCATCAGAGTCACTAAAGCGGGTGAGTCATCATCTTCATCTCACAGAATCACCCGTGTCGAACCTGATCGACGAGAGCAGATGCCGTCCGGGTTGAGTTAGGACAGAACTACACCTCACCCAACCAGACTCTATATACCTTTTCATCAGACGTTCCTTATGCTACCATCTTCACCAATAACGCGAATGAACCCACCGTTGGCTTTGAACGTACTCTTGATGTTGGCCCTAACATCACCGTGGCAACCAGAGGATATCGTGAGTCATTCGAGTATCCCTTGTATTCACCTCAATCACAGCCCATCCTCTTTACACCACAAGTTTACCAAAGACTTTCACATACATGGCAACGACAGAGTATTACAACACTCCCGATTTCGTATACGAGAACGTCACGTATGATACAGCTCCCATCATCTGTGCTTCTCAGGATGTCGTCCTGCTCGATAGTGACGAAACTGGTCATGTGAGTCTGTCCTGGATACTTCATTTAGATTGACGGGATATGCAGCGTGTGACCCAACACACTTGTGTTGATCGCCGAAATGCGAAGGGATTGAATGTGGTGACCTTGATATCGACTCAGACGCCTCCCACTCTGGTGGTGAACACGACTGGTAACTATACCGCCCGCTGCCAGATCTACGGTAACTCTTCCAACCACTACGCTCTCTTCAAGCTCACAAATCCCACCATTGATGCGTTATTCATCAACGATTCTGTCATCTTCACTCAACCTCAAGACGCCTTTGATATAGCGTACAATTGTGGTGATAGCGACAGTATCAATTTTTCAGTTCGGGCCGATGGACCTTGTGAGATATTCTTTATCAATAAGCATCTTACGTAACACAGTTCAATCTGTCATCATCGATGCCACCCAGCCCACTATTCCCGCGCTTGCACTTGATTTGTACGAGTACAATATACCTGCTGGTATCTACGCCGAGGATTATTTCGGTAATTATGGATCCGAACATGGCTGGTGAGCCTTTGCCTCAACTCCTCTTGTTCTTGATATCGCTAACCTTCTTAGCTCTGTCAAGTCCACTCTCTATCGACTCGACTCGTCGTTTTTCACCTACTCCTTCCGCTGTGAGTGCTCAATTGTGGATGATCTCATGCAGCACGAATGACACTATTTCAGTGTGTTACACGGTCACAATGAATTCCACTTTTGACGTTCCTGCCTGGTCAAGTGCTTTCGTCATTCAGCCACCAAAGGGATATTGTATAAGGAGTGATGGCATTGCCAGCAACTCGACCAATTCTGTGACCCTCTCCTCAGAGTCTGATAGCTCCTTCTCTTACGAAGACAGTAACACAAGCCTCTTCACCATCACTTGCTCGAATGATATTTTGAAGGTTCTCCAGGAGAACATTGTACCCATGACAGTCAAGTTTTCTTTGGGTGAGTAAATTTTCAACATATAATCTGATGAAGTGACAGTTCCCATCGATCATCAGGGAGTTTTCGGACAGATTTACAACGTTAGTGATCTGTTGATCGTTCAATATCCTCCTCTGACAATCCCTTCCGGTATCCGTTCATTGAACATGACTGGCTCGGTCGTAGGCCTCGCATTCGACGATGAGACATCCGAACGAAGGTCTACTCTTTCATTCAACACGATGGAGACCAACACCTCTTCGTCTCTGTTGACTTTTGTGGTCGCGAGAGGACAAGGGCAGATGTCGATCAACTTGGGTACTGGTAAGTGATGACAGTACGTGACATTGGTGACATCAACAGCTGCGGGAGTCAACCCTTCCACCTCGACCACAACCTCTGAGGCCACTGCAACATCCATTCGTACTCTCACTGAGACTGATTCGCCTGTCACTGAGACTGATACGCCCACCACTTTGACCGATGCACCTGTCACCACTAGTCCCATCGTCACCAAGCCTGCCAATGGTAGTTCGATTGGTACAGCATCGATTCTTTTGATATTCCTTTCTGTGGTTGGTGCCCTCATTTGAAGATAAATATTGTATTGCAGAGACCATTAGTAGATCAGATTTCAGGAACTACCAACCGTGTTGGTCGAAAGTCGCGTCGAAAGATAAGCAGAGGGGTGACACGGTGCAGCGCATGGAATCATAGACCATCAGTCAAATAACCAAAAAAACAAATCTTATCCCAAAACGTTACAAAATTTATCTCCGCCGATCACTAACCAGGATTTGATCAAAACAATTGACATCATCACAAGACGTACCCCCTCATCCATTCTCCTCACTATTGCCCTCTCCACTGACGTATCTTTCTAATGATGGGTCCCTTCATCTTCGTCCATCCTTTCCTCAGCATTAAGGCGCTGGCGAATAACAACGGGGCAACCACCAAAACGATCTGCCAGATATCAATGGAAGTACATGGATGAATAGTGGCATCACCTCCAATAACACGTTTCCTGTCTGTTGTTCCGTCGTGTCTAACACACTGAGGAGAGAGAGTGAGAACAAGCACACGGTCTCTAATGCTTGTCCCATCGAGTCCCCAAACGGTTGAATGACCAAGTGTGAGCTCAGTGAAGTCAAAATGACTACACGCATGGCCGTGCGTGCCCTGATGCAAAGTCATGACCGCGATGATCGCGGCTGTCTCACCAGTACAAATACGATCCGAGAACGTAGATGATGGAGATGAGAAGCTTTCTCAGCAGGTAGACGGTCTCCCAATATCTGAAATCATCTCAGCCTTTCCCTTGCATCTCTTCTCACTTGCAGCGCTTGCGGTAGCAACCTTCCAGCACCATCAATATGTCCCGGCTCGTGTGAGAATTCATCGATTTCATTTTTTTCCTGTCGAATCTGAGAACAGAGCCCCTGACGAGGAAGATTTACCTGAGCAGAATGATGACGAAAGGTGACGGTAAGAGAACAAATGCCGATATCGCTACGACGGTGTATCTCCATGGTCCGTCGCACGTGATGTTACCTGCATTGTACAGAACCCAGCTGTTCGTATTCTCTGTTTGTACCTGCTAGGATGAGAGAGAGAAGAGAAGAAGGGATACCTGAACGCAGAAGAGGAGCTTGAGACAGATGGAGATGACGCCACTGTACACCAGGAGACAAGACGTGATCAGCCCCGTGCTGCATCGGCTGAATCGACTCCTCCCCTTCTCTTCCTTCTCTTCTGTCTCTTCCTCTTCTCCTTCTTCCTTTTCCTCTTCTCCTTCCTTTTCCATTAACAACTGTTGAAACTCGACTCTGTTGTCTCTTCTTCCTCCGTATCTGTTCCACAACATGACCGCGATACAGGCCAGGCCGAACAGAGCCACGGTGGCCAAGGGGATGTAGAGTAAGAGTCCCTCTCTCTGCACGTAGTTGGTGTCTCCCACACAGAAGCCCATGCCCGATGACACATCGTTACTGCCGGGTGCGAAGACGAAAGAGACGACTCCCTTCACTCGATTCCACTGTCCTCTTCCCACTGTTTGAATCTCAATACGATCCATTTCATAGATTTCGATGGATTCGTTATAATCAAGAGATATCGTATTGGTGCTCACCCAACAGAGGGAAAGTCTGTAAGAAGAAGGAAGCTGATTTCCAGATGGAACCATCACCGATGGGGAGCAGAACGAGCAAGGTGATATAGCCAAAGGGGGCGAGAAGGATGACACTGATGAGTCCACCGTGGCACTTGTCCCTGTGAATACAAGAGGAGGAGAGGAACCCCAAGGTGTGATCTTTCGCACATTCACCGCACAAGACGCCGACCCTACCGTCCGTACAGCTGTCGTTCCAATTGTGGACCCAGTTCTTACAATAATCGGAGGGGCAATCGTAACAGACGAGTGTGGTCTTGTCTGTCGACGATCGATCGCACCAATATCCCGGGAGGGTCTGACATGGTCAGTCGATCGTGTTTCCATCGTTCTCGTTGAGATGGCGTGTGGTATGATCATGTAACGAGAGATCTATTCTGAGAAAAGAAGGGCATGATCACGTCGATTTGAACTGAGAACGTCGAAAGAATCGATCTCACCTTGGGTGTCTCTCCGTTGCTGCACTGAAGATAAGAAGGACAATCTTGGCATTTCGTGTTGCTCGTCTTGTGGTTTTCCAAGGTACCCGCTCCGAGGATGTACTTTCCGTCCTCGCAAGGTGAACACAGCCACAGATAAGGCTCAGTGGAAGAATCCAGCTTCAGCTTCGTCTCCGGAGGACAGAAGAGTCGATTCATCTGACTGATCGGCCGGTCACTGACCACGACTGAGTGGTCCGAATCGACTTTCGACTTGGACTTGGACACGTGGATGGTGTTGTTCGATATCTTTCCAGGTCAGGAGGGAGAAGAAAGAATTTCACACCGTGGTCGTCTGCAATTTTCCCAGAGAAGTGATGGATGCGTGAGGTGCTTCATTTTGTGACATGATGCATCCTCTCACGGTCACGTTTCGATTATCACCCCACACGCTCAATACGCCGGAATTGATGCTGGCCAGGTTGTGGGTGAACTCGCTGTCCTCCACAGAGATGGTACCTTCCTTCATTACGATAGAGATGGCAGCTCCTGTCGCCGCCGTGCAATTTTGGATCCTGATTCCGTCAGCTCTCTTCATCTTCGTCCATTATTCACCGATTGTGTGAGAGATAGACATCCGAACCAATTGCGTTGTAGATGTTGATACCTCCTCTCGTCAGATCTCCTTTCAGTGTGATGGGCTCACCTGCACCGTAGGAGGAGTCGTAACCCCTGATGTCGTTGTTGATGATGTACAACACACAGTTGACAGCATTGCCGATGAAGAGAGCGGATGTATTGCCGCCTTCTAGCCATTGATTTCCTTCCAGCCGAATGACGTGAGCTTCTGGATGATTATCCGATTCAGATTCTACGGCCATAACAGTGTGATGGAATCGGTTGTTCGTGATGTTGACATTGAATCGACTAGTACAGCCGATGTAGTTGAAATGATCGATGTCATTGTCCTCCATCGAGTGATTCAACGTCGTTTCATACGAGCGGCAGAATGTATGCTGCGAACGTCAGATTCCATTCGAACCGTACATTTCACCTTCAGATCATAATTCGTAATTCGATTGCGTTGGGCCGTAGTGTGGACCTCATACGATGTACCCAATATGTATCTGAAGGACTCTAAATGGTTATCAGAGAGACTCAGTTGGAGACTTCGAATGGAATCGGTGCCTACGCTCAGCTGAACGTCCAAGTTGGCAGAGATGAGAATGGCTGCGTGGCTGAGACTTCCAAGGACGAGATCGTCTGTGTCGGCGAACGTACAATCGAGGAATCCGCCGCGATTGCGTAGAAGGACGGTGGAGATGGAGGTCATATTCCGCATGAGGCAACTGATGATCATCTTGGCATCGCGTTCCATGTCGTTGTTTGTGACCTCTAAATGTACCTGACCCATCCAATTCCACAAGTTGATGGAAGACTGATCCAACAGCCGATTTCCCATCAAGAAGATGTTACGTGATGAGACGCTTCCCAAGTTGATGTCCGAGTTGTTGCCTATGGAGTTGTTTGTGAAATGGATGTCAGCGGTCGGCTGACAATGAGAGTTGGTGACTTGTCGAAGAATATCTCCCACCTCGAAGCCAATGCTGCAGCTAAAGAAGGACGTGCGATGTATAAAGAGTTCGGTGATGTTTTTGAAGTCTAAAGAGCAATCGTGAATGGACGTGTCTGTCCAATTCAGTGGTTGACCCAGTCCGCTGATAAATATCAACGTCACCCCGAGACACCGTAATGTAATCTCAACCATTGTCAGTCCTCTAATCTCTTCGTCATCTCACCTCTCGGTCTCCTTCTCTTCTCCTCCAAACTGAAATGTGCAGCGGCGCACTCTGATTCAACGTGTATACTATTGACGGTGCCACGCAGACCGATTTGTGGTTCGAGATGGTCCTACAGGGTAACTCTTGCGATCCACATTGGCTCTCATCTCTTCCTATATCTCCATCGACGTAGACCTCACAGGCAGAAAAGACAGAAATACAGAGGAATACCAAGAAAAATCTCATCTAGACCAACCATCTGCTGCAAAGCGAAATAACACCAGGCGTATATATTCTTACGATTACGATTACGAATATTTATTCTCAAAGTTTTCCCGATTTATGCAGGAATGCCCTCCCCGATTTGGGGCGGAGAGAGTTGAGAACTAGGTATCCCATTGTCTGGAATTCCTCGCTGGATTCAGCTGTAGTAGGTGGTGGGGTGGTCTTCTGTTCGGCTAAATGTCACTTCGTCTGATCTACAATTCCTCTGTCTTCAGGTGGTGTCGAATGGTTGTATCGTGGGGTGGTCATTGGTTTGGATGTGGTAGTGGTGGTGTCTGTCGGTCACGGTGTTCTTGAGCTGTAGTTGTTAGATGAAGAGATATTGATGTTATTATCATTGTGGTCGTTGAGATGACCGGGAGCAGCGTGTGTGTTGAGTTGTAGAGTGTTGATTAGACTGTGGTGTATCTTGCTTCTTTTATGGCGTCAAAGATGGGTTTGTTTCGGATGCATCGCTGCACCCATATTCTAATGATCGACGTCATCATGTTGTGGTGCATGATCGTTTTAGCTGCTTTTGTGTTCTTTGCGTTATGTCCACTTATGTATCTTACCACATCTTTGGGTACAAGGCCCAGGTATTGAGGGTCCCATGGGGGGTTGTATTTTGGGTCCTTGTCGTCTGGTGTTGGTTGGAAGATGTTCAGCCGATGTTTGAGTCCTAATGTTGTCCTGGTCTTCTTCCATTGTTCGTTCCATATGTCCTTCGCTGCGGGGCAGTCAATGAATATGTGGGTTTGTGTCTCTGGGATTTGTGCGTTATGGGTAGAGTCGCAGTAGATGCACCACACCACGGGTGTAAGTGAGGATGCGTTTGGTGTACTCGTGAGTTGGTGTATATGAGGTTGCATGTGATCCGATGGCGTAGATTGCTGTATCTACTGTATTGTATGATTGGTCTTGATAGCGTGGACCAGTTTATCTCGTCGATACCATCGTCGGTGGTATGCTTACTGCGGCCCTTGCATCAAGAGGACCAGGATTGTTTCAGTTTGTCTCGTAGTCGTTGTAGGAGGTCTTTCCTTGTGTTGGTAGTCCATACGCCACCTTGTTTGTGCAGGAGTAGGATTGATGGCATGTCTGAGTTGATGGGCATGATAGGAGAGGTGTCAACATGGATAGATGCTACGAGTTTATTGGCTGCTTGGTTTCCTTTGAGGATCAAGTCGGTGTTCTCACCAAACTTCTCTCTCATCGTCCTTCTCTTCTTTGTTCTTTGTACTGATATACGAAGACTATTTGGGGTATCCAATGTATGAGCGTAGACAAATGTCACTGTGACTGTCGTGAACTGGTTCAGTTGGGTGTATCTCTTCATCAAACGTTCCATCACGACTCTGTATTGACTTCTATTCTTTTGGTTGATTGTCATGTGGTTCCATTTGTTCATCAGGTGGATACTGTTTAGACTGTCGGTAAAAATGAGTCCTGGGAAATACAGAGGGAACATTTCGAGTGCAGTTTGTAGTCCGTTCAGTTCGGCGTTCAGGGAGTCTTGTACGCCTGATATTGCAAATGCTGTGTTGTGCGGTGATCCATCTTTGATAAAGACTGCCGCGTATCCTTTATTCTCTCTGATCGATCCGTCCGTGAACATCCATACTTTTCCTCTGTGATGAAATACCTCTTCCGGTTGTAGTTCTGTTCGAGGGATATATTCTATCGGAGTGTGTTGCCATATTGGTTGTTGCAAGATTTGTACAAAGTCATCCATCTCTTTCATCGTTCTCTGTCTGCTCTCCTCTGATCGTCGGTGGTGGGAGACAAATTTTTGTTCGATGAATGATCTGGCATCGTTTGATCCTATCAGTTGCGTCAGGTTTTGTATGTTCATCTCCGTTTCATGGTTGATGCGACGTGCATTGATACTTTTGATGAGGTTTCGACTGTTTGGAAATATCTCTGGCGAGATTGCGTCTTGTTGGTGTGTGTTTACGATCCGTAAATCTAATGGTGATAACAATTTATTCATCTGTTCGATAGCATTTGGGATGAATTGGGTCAGATCGAGTGATTGGTATAGATTGGTGATGGTGTTGGTGCTGACTGCTATATTGAGATGTGCAAGGCTGTTTAACCCTCTGTATAAGAACCAGAAATCAGGGCCGGATCCTTTCGATATGTTGGAATTTTGTTGTAGAGCTCGTGTCGTGAACTGGTCCAGACCTTCTACAAAGTCGTGATTCATGGGGTATCCTTGCATCCTGTATGTGATGATAGGTTGAGCGATTGTGTTGATCAATCTTGTGTGGATGTTTGTGCCCAGCCACTTTCGTTGTAGTATGGAGTGAACTGTTCGTTTGTATTTATTTTCCAATTCTTTTTCCTGTGTTGACCATTCAGCTGCAAGGTTGACGGTCATTCCCAGATACTGATATGGTATGTGTTTTCCGATCTCGTTCATCTTGTTGTTTCCGGGTTGTACATAGATTGGTTGGATAGGCCTTTCTGTGTTCCACGCTACGCTCGATTTTGTGGGATTGATGTCGATATTTGTTTCCAGAGAGAAGCGCTGTACGATCTCGAATGATTTGTGGAGGTCCTCCTCTGTATCTGCGTACACTGTGCCATCGTCTGCGTAAAATGTGCAATTCTTTCTTCTTGTCTCTGTCAGTTGGTACCCTAGGTTCGCTTCGTTAAGTCGTTTAATGAGTGGGTTGATGAACAGGAGGAATAATGTTGGTGATATGACATCTCCTTGGCGTACACCCCTGCTGACCTTGATTTCATCAGATAGACCGTGAGCGGTTTTGAATTGTAGAACGTTGTCTTTGAGGAGCATCTGTATGATGTCGATAGCTGAGCGATCAAATTTGTATCTATACAGCGTGTTCAGTAATACATTGTGCTCCACGGAGTCGTACGCTTTCTTTAAGTCTAGGTATATGACGTAAAGGTCTTTATTATGTGCTAATGAGTCCTCAATACATGCCAGGTGCTCGGCTATACTGTGATGAGTTCCTTTTCCTCGCTGGAATCCATGTTGATCTGGTTGAATGAGATGATGCGTTCTTATTACGTCATTTAATCGCTCGTTGATGATTCTGGAGAGAACTTTGTATGATGTACATAGGAGTGAGATGGGTCGGTAGTTGAGCGGATTGGTCTTTTGACCATCTTTGTATATCAACGATACCGGTGAGTGTTTCCATATATCTGGGAGTTTCTTTTGGTTTAAGATCAGGTTCATCATGTGTAACAGGTTTCTCTTCATCTGGATTGGGAGGAACTGCAACGCTTCGTTCGGAATATCGTCTATTCCTGGTGATTTGTCCTTTCGTAGATTCTTAAGGGTCTTATCCAGATCGTCCTCCGTTATCATTCGTGTGATTCCTGATCCTATAGTGTTTGGTTGATCATCCATCTGTATCCTCTCTATCTGTCTCCCTGATGTGAAGATGGGCTTCCATTTGTCTGCCACTTCTTTCTTGACAGTGGTTGGTTTGGAGATTATCTCGTCATCTATAGTTACTGCTGTGATGTCATTCCGTTGAGATGTCGTTGCTATGATTCTGTACAATGCGTTGCGGTCGTTCCCTATTGTCTTGAAGAGCTTGTCGATCGATTTTCGTATACTTTTATTCTTTTCTGTCCGTTTATCTCGTTGTAGTCTGATTCGTATCTTTCTTCTGATGTTGTTGATGTTAAGTAGTCGTTCCGTCTTTCCTCCTTGATCGTTAGAGATCGATCTGTATTTCGATTGGAGGATTGTCCTTGTTTGGATATCTTTGAAGGATAGTGGTTCGTCTGTATCTATCATTCGGTAGATCCTATCAAGGTTGTCGTGGTCTCTCATTAATTCTCTCTCTTTCTTCGTTAACTTGTATCGTTTGGTTCTCCTTTCTTCTTTTATTGGGAAGGTACAGTTGATGGCTTCTTGTATATCCATTCGAAGCTTCTGTTCTATGGTGTTGATGTCGTCACACCAGTTCATCTCATCTGTCCCATGATGTTTCTCTAAGTACTTGGAGTATTTCTTCCACAGCGTCCTTGGTTGTCGACAAGTTGGGTGTCTCAACGCTTCTGTGTGTGGTGGGTGTGGGTTAGTCTCTATTTGAAATTCTACGGTGATCAGATGGTGGTCTGAGTGGAAGTTCTTGTCTTTGTGGATGTCGCAGTTGTATATATGTTCTATTCTATGTGCCAGGGTGAAGATATGATTGATTCGTGTTGAAGTGATTCTGTTGGGGGACTTGAAGTGGTGGATGGATGTGAATTTTCTCAATGTAGGATGCATCGATCTGAATGTATCGGCGTATCCAATATCGGTCAGAATATTGATAAGCTTGGTTTCCTGTATGGTGGGGTAAGTGACGATGTTCTGATTAAGGCAGTGATAGTCCAATGTAGGGTTGGGGTATTCGTTCAGATCTCCCAAGATGATGTCTGGGGTGTTCCTCTCGATGATTCCTCTAATTGAGTCACACCATTGGTTTCTTTTTGTTCGGTCTGCCGGGGCGTATATCAGGAGCAACTTTTTGATGAGGTTGGTTCCGCTGATCTTTATTAGCACACTTTGGTCTTCAATCCTCTCCGTGGTGATAGCGTCAGCAATGTCTCTTCTTGTGATGATTGCCATGGCAGTTGCATCCGTCCAGTTGGCGCTGGCTGTAAATGTTACTAGATCATAGTCAGGGTATCCCTTCATGTCGTATCTTTTTGCATTTGTGCTCTGTTAGTCGTTCAGTTTAGTATTGATGATGCACAGCACGTCAATATTTGTCTCTTTCATGTGTTGCATCATGTGGTCTTTCTTGAACATCCAACCGCCATTCAGATTGATACATCCAACTTTGGTGATCTTCCTCGTCAACTGCCCTCTCTCTTCTGTGTGTTCTATATTATTTATACTTATTATTATATGGGAGATAAAGGTAGAGAGGGAGAGACGAGAGAGTGTTTGAGTGTGAAGCATTTATTGATATCACTCTTGTCAGGGTGGTATCTGTCTTCTTAAGTCCACAGCTTTGGGATCAATGAGCTTTCCGATGATATGGGGGACGATGTTTGAGGCTCCGTCTTCTCATCGATGTGTCCTCTCGTCTTACCGTGTACTCTTGTATGATGTACTTTCTCAAAATATTCTCTCTTAGGATGTTCTCTCTTAAGATGGGTCCTCTCACTTTATATCTCCGTTTCAGTCTTTGTACAAACTTCTTATGCCTCAGTCCTCTGCCAATAGTTTGCTTCCTTCTTCTCCTCGATTTCTGATTCCCTTCCTGGTTGCAGGGTCTTTTCCTAAATCTATTCCTGTGAAGGTGTATTCTGTATTCTAGGTCTCTTTTTTCGTCATGTTCGTTGTTTTCGTCATGTTCGTTATTTTTGTTGGGTTTGTAATGTATGTTATGTTCTTTAACTGAACTAAAGATAGAAGAGCCTGCTTTTTGGAGGACTGGTGGGGAAACACTCAGACCCCATCCATTGTTTAGAAGATTCGGGGTTTGGGGGTTTGGGATACCTGAACCATCACCCCTGTCATGGCTTAGGGTCACAAACAGCCTTGTAGATCGAAAAAAAAAGAAAATTTTTACAACTTTTTCCGAGGGTGAAAGTCAATAACAAGGGATGAAGGATGTATTCTGAGCATATCAATGACGCTGAATCGAATGGAAGTGAAGAGAAACGATGAAAACGACAAGGAAAAAAGATGAAAGTGAAAATTTTCCATATTTTGAAGATGTAAGGTACGGTTAAAAGAAAGAAAGGAGAATGAAGACTCAAAGATAGTAAAAGGAAGGCGCTGAATCGAATGGAAGAAGAAAAAAAGAGATCTGACCATGCGTATGGACCGATTATTGAGATTGTGTAGAGACAAATGTAAAATGAAACTAACTTTTTTCGAAATATGTGCTCACGGACATGCCAAGTCCAATGGAACAGGAATCAGGTCAGTAGCTCTAACAAAAAACTGGATATGGAAGAAACAATATTTTAGGAAGAGGGGTTATTCTGAACTCCCATGATTCCCTCATTATTCATGATGTAAGGTACGGTTTTAAAAAATGAAACTTGCGGAGCGCATATCTCTGATACTAATAACAACGTAACAGATCTGAAATTGCACCATTGGACTCAGCGTCAAAAACTGCATAAGATAAAGTGTCTAAACACGAAAAGTAATGTTGGGTTTAAAACAAGGGTTGGGTGTATAGGGATACCTGAACCATCACCCCTGTCATGGCTTAGGGTCACAAACAGCCTTGTAGATCGAAAAAAAAAGAAAATTTTTACAACTTTTTCCGAGAGTGAAAGTCAATAACAAGGGATGAAGGATGTATTCTGAGCATATCAATGACGCTGAATCGAATGGAAGTGAAGAGAAACGATGAAAACGACAAGGAAAAAGGATGAAAGTGAAAATTTTCCATATTTTGAAGATGTAAGGTACGGTTAAAAGAAAGAAAGGAGAATGAAGACTCAAAGATAGTAAAAGGAAGGCGCTGAATCGAATGGAAGAAGAAAAAAAGAGATCTGACCATGCGTATGGACCGATTATTGAAATTGTGTAGAGACAAATGTAAAATGAAACTAACTTTTTTCGAAATATGTGCTCACGGACATGCCAAGTCCAATGGAACAGGAATCAGGTCAGTAGCTCTAACAAAAAACTGGATATGGAAGAAACAATATTTTAGGAAGAGGGGTTATTCTGAACTCCCATGATTCCCTCATTATTCATGATGTAAGGTACGGTTTTAAAAAATGAAACTTGCGGAGCGCATATCTCTGATACTAATAACAACATAACAGATCTGAAATTGCACCATTGGACTCAGCGTCAAAAACTGCATAAGATAAAGTGTCTAAACACGAAAAGTAATGTTGGGTTTAAAACAAGGGTTGGGTGTATAGGGATACCTGAACCATCACCCCTGTCATGGCTTAGGGTCACAAACAGCCTTGTAGATCGAAAAAAAAAGAAAATTTTTACAACTTTTTCCGAGAGTGAAAGTCAATAACAAGGGATGAAGGATGTATTCTGAGCATATCAATGACGCTGAATCGAATGGAAGTGAAGAGAAACGATGAAAACGACAAGGAAAAAAGATGAAAGTGAAAATTTTCCATATTTTGAAGATGTAAGGTACGGTTAAAAGAAAGAAAGGAGAATGAAGACTCAAAGATAGTAAAAGGAAGGCGCTGAATCGAATGGAAGAAGAAAAAAAGAGATCTGACCATGCGTATGGACCGATTATTGAAATTGTGTAGAGACAAATGTAAAATGAAACTAACTTTTTTCGAAATATGTGCTCACGGACATGCCAAGTCCAATGGAACAGGAATCAGGTCAGTAGCTCTAACAAAAAACTGGATATGGAAGAAACAATATTTTAGGAAGAGGGGTTATTCCGAACTCCCATGATTCCCTCATTATTCATGATGTAAGGTACGGTTTTAAAAAATGAAACTTGCGGAGCGCATATCTCTGATACTAATAACAACGTAACAGATCTGAAATTGCACCATTGGACTCAGCGTCAAAAACTGCATAAGATAAAGTGTCTAAACACGAAAAGTAATGTTGGGTTTAAAACAAGGGTTGGGTGTATAGGGATACCTGAACCATCACCCCTGTCATGGCTTAGGGTCACAAACAGCCTTGTAGATCGAAAAAAAAAGAAAATTTTTACAACTTTTTCCGAGAGTGAAAGTCAATAACAAGGGATGAAGGATGTATTCTGAGCATATCAATGACGCTGAATCGAATGGAAGTGAAGAGAAACGATGAAAACGACAAGGAAAAAAGATGAGAGTGAAAATTTTCCATATTTTGAAGATGTAAGGTACGGTTAAAAGAAAGAAAGGAGAATGAAGACTCAAAGATAGTAAAAGGAAGGCGCTGAATCGAATGGAAGAAGAAAAAAAGAGATCTGACCATGCGTATGGACCGATTATTGAAATTGTGTAGAGACAAATGTAAAATGAAACTAACTTTTTTCGAAATATGTGCTCACGGACATGCCAAGTCCAATGGAACAGGAATCAGGTCAGTAGCTCTAACAAAAAACTGGATATGGAAGAAACAATATTTTAGGAAGAGGGGTTATTCTGAACTCCCATGATTCCCTCATTATTCATGATGTAAGGTACGGTTTTAAAAAATGAAACTTGCGGAGCGCATATCTCTGATACTAATAACAACGTAACAGATCTGAAATTGCACCATTGGACTCAGCGTCAAAAACTGCATAAGATAAAGTGTCTAAACACGAAAAGTAATGTTGGGTTTAAAACAAGGGTTGGGTGTATAGGGATACCTGAACCATCACCCCTGTCATGGCTTAGGGTCACAAACAGCCTTGTAGATCGAAAAAAAAAGAAAATTTTTACAGCTTTTTCCGAGAGTGAAAGTCAATAACAAGGGATGAAGGATGTATTCTGAGCATATCAATGACGCTGAATCGAATGGAAGTGAAGAGAAACGATGAAAACGACAAGGAAAAAAGATGAAAGTGAAAATTTTCCATATTTTGAAGATGTAAGGTACGGTTAAAAGAAAGAAAGGAGAATGAAGACTCAAAGATAGTAAAAGGAAGGCGCTGAATCGAATGGAAGAAGAAAAAAAGAGATCTGACCATGCGTATGGACCGATTATTGAAATTGTGTAGAGACAAATGTAAAATGAAACTAACTTTTTTCGAAATATGTGCTCACGGACATGCCAAGTCCAATGGAACAGGAATCAGGTCAGTAGCTCTAACAAAAAACTGGATATGGAAGAAACAATATTTTAGGAAGAGGGGTTATTCTGAACTCTCATGATTCCCTCATTATTCATGATGTAAGGTACGGTTTTAAAAAATGAAACTTGCGGAGCGCATATCTCTGATACTAATAACAACGTAACAGATCTGAAATTGCACCATTGGACTCAGCGTCAAAAACTGCATAAGATAAAGTGTCTAAACACGAAAAGTAATGTTGGGTTTAAAACAAGGGTTGGGTGTATAGGGATACCTGAACCATCACCCCTGTCATGGCTTAGGGTCACAAACAGCCTTGTAGATCGAAAAAAAAAGAAAATTTTTACAACTTTTTCCGAGAGTGAAAGTCAATAACAAGGGATGAAGGATGTATTCTGAGCATATCAATGACGCTGAATCGAATGGAAGTGAAGAGAAACGATGAAAACGACAAGGAAAAAAGATGAAAGTGAAAATTTTCCATATTTTGAAGATGTAAGGTACGGTTAAAAGAAAGAAAGGAGAATGAAGACTCAAAGATAGTAAAAGGAAGGCGCTGAATCGAATGGAAGAAGAAAAAAAGAGATCTGACCATGCGTATGGACCGATTATTGAAATTGTGTAGAGACAAATGTAAAATGAAACTAACTTTTTTCGAAATATGTGCTCACAGACATGCCAAGTCCAATGGAACAGGAATCAGGTCAGTAGCTCTAACAAAAAACTGGATATGGAAGAAACAATATTTTAGGAAGAGGGGTTATTCTGAACTCCCATGATTCCCTCATTATTCATGATGTAAGGTACGGTTTTAAAAAATGAAACTTGCGGAGCGCATATCTCTGATACTAATAACAACGTAACAGATCTGAAATTGCACCATTGGACTCAGCGTCAAAAACTGCATAAGATAAAGTGTCTAAACACGAAAAGTAATGTTGGGTTTAAAACAAGGGTTGGGTGTATAGGGATACCTGAACCATCACCCCTGTCATGGCTTAGGGTCACAAACAGCCTTGTAGATCGAAAAAAAAAGAAAATTTTTACAACTTTTTCCGAGAGTGGAAGTCAATAACAAGGGATGAAGGATGTATTCTGAGCATATCAATGACGCTGAATCGAATGGAAGTGAAGAGAAACGATGAAAACGACAAGGAAAAAAGATGAAAGTGAAAATTTTCCATATTTTGAAGATGTAAGGTACGGTTTTAAAAAATGAAACTTGCGGAGCGCATATCTCTGATACTAATAACAACGTAACAGATCTGAAATTGCACCATTGGACTCAGCGTCAAAAACTGCATAAGATAAAGTGTCTAAACACGAAAAGTAATGTTGGGTTTAAAACAAGGGTTCGGTGTATAGGGATACCTGAACCATCACCCCTGTCATGGCTTAGGGTCACAAACAGCCTTGTAGATCGAAAAAAAAAGAAAATTTTTACAACTTTTTCCGAGAGTGAAAGTCAATAACAAGGGATGAAGGATGTATTCTGAGCATATCAATGACGCTGAATCGAATGGAAGTGAAGAGAAACGATGAAAACGACAAGGAAAAAAGATGAAAGTGAAAATTTTCCATATTTTGAAGATGTAAGGTACGGTTAAAAGAAAGAAAGGAGAATGAAGACTCAAAGATAGTAAAAGGAAGGCGCTGAATCGAATGGAAGAAGAAAAAAAGAGATCTGACCATGCGTATGGACCGATTATTGAAATTGTGTAGAGATAAATGTAAAATGAAACTAACTTTTTTCGAAATATGTGCTCACGGACATGCCAAGTCCAATGGAACAGGAATCAGGTCAGTAGCTCTAACAAAAAACTGGATATGGAAGAAACAATATTTTAGGAAGAGGGGTTATTCTGAACTCCCATGATTCCCTCATTATTCATGATGTAAGGTACGGTTTTAAAAAATGAAACTTGCGGAGCGCATATCTCTGATACTAATAACAACGTAACAGATCTGAAATTGCACCATTGGACTCAGCGTCAAAAACTGCATAAGATAAAGTGTCTAAACACGAAAAGTAATGTTGGGTTTAAAACAAGGGTTGGGTGTATAGGGATACCTGAACCATCACCCCTGTCATGGCTTAGGGTCACAAACAGCCTTGTAGATCGAAAAAAAAAGAAAATTTTTACAACTTTTTCCGAGAGTGAAAGTCAATAACAAGGGATGAAGGATGTATTCTGAGCATATCAATGACGCTGAATCGAATGGAAGTGAAGAGAAACGATGAAAACGACAAGGAAAAAAGATGAAAGTGAAAATTTTCCATATTTTGAAGATGTAAGGTACGGTTAAAAGAAAGAAAGGAGAATGAAGACTCAAAGATAGTAAAAGGAAGGCGCTGAATCGAATGGAAGAAGAAAAAAAGAGATCTGACCATGCGTATGGACCGATTATTGAAATTGTGTAGAGGCAAATGTAAAATGAAACTAACTTTTTTCGAAATATGTGCTCACGGACATGCCAAGTCCAATGGAACAGGAATCAGGTCAGTAGCTCTAACAAAAAACTGGATATGGAAGAAACAATATTTTAGGAAGAGGGGTTATTCTGAACTCCTATGATTCCCTCATTATTCATGATGTAAGGTACGGTTTTAAAAAATGAAACTTGCGGAGCGCATATCTCTGATACTAATAACAACGTAACAGATCTGAAATTGCACCATTGGACTCAGCGTCAAAAACTGCATAAGATAAAGTGTCTAAACACGAAAAGTAATGTTGGGTTTAAAACAAGGGTTGGGTGTATAGGGATACCTGAACCATCACCCCTGTCATGGCTTAGGGTCACAAACAGCCTTGTAGATCGAAAAAAAAAGAAAATTTTTACAACTTTCTCCGAGAGTGAAAGTCAATAACAAGGGATGAAGGATGTATTCTGAGCATATCAATGACGCTGAATCGAATGGAAGTGAAGAGAAACGATGAAACCGACAAGGAAAAAAGATGAAAGTGAAAATTTTCCATATTTTGAAGATGTAAGGTACGGTTAAAAGAAAGAAAGGAGAATGAAGACTCAAAGATAGTAAAAGGAAGGCGCTGAATCGAATGGAAGAAGAAAAAAAGAGATCTGACCATGCATATGGACCGATTATTGAAATTGTGTAGAGACAAATGTAAAATGAAACTAACTTTTTTCGAAATATGTGCTCACGGACATGCCAAGTCCAATGGAACAGGAATCAGGTCAGTAGCTCTAACAAAAAACTGGATATGGAAGAAACAATATTTTAGGAAGAGGGGTTATTCTGAACTCCCATGATTCCCTCATTATTCATGATGTAAGGTACGGTTTCAAAAAATGAAACTTGCGGAGCGCATATCTCTGATACTAATAACAACGTAACAGATCTGAAATTGCACCATTGGACTCAGCGTCAAAAACTGCATAAGATAAAGTGTCTAAACACGAAAAGTAATGTTGGGTTTAAAACAAGGGTTGGGTGTACAGGGATACCTGAACCATCACCCCTGTCATGGCTTAGGGTCACAAACAGCCTTGTAGATCGAAAAAAAAAGAAAATTTTTACAACTTTTTCCGAGAGTGAAAGTCAATAACAAGGGATGAAGGATGTATTCTGAGCATATCAATGACGCTGAATCGAATGGAAGTGAAGAGAAACGATGAAAACGACAAGGAAAAAAGATGAAAGTGAAAATTTTCCATATTTTGAAGATGTAAGGTACGGTTAAAAGAAAGAAAGGAGAATGAAGACTCAAAGATAGTAAAAGGAAGGCGCTGAATCGAATGGAAGAAGAAAAAAAGAGATCTGACCATGCGTATGGACCGATTATTGAAATTGTGTAGAGACAAATGTAAAATGAAACTAACTTTTTTCGAAATATGTACTCACGGACATGCCAAGTCCAATGGAACAGGAATCAGGTCAGTAGCTCTAACAAAAAACTGGATATGGAAGAAACAATATTTTAGGAAGAGGGGTTATTCTGAACTCCCATGATTCCCTCATTATTCATGATGTAAGGTACGGTTTTAAAAAATGAACCTTGCGGAGCGCATATCTCTGATACTAATAACAACGTAACAGATCTGAAATTGCACCATTGGACTCAGCGTCAAAAACTGCATAAGATAAAGTGTCTAAACACGAAAAGTAATGTTGGGTTTAAAACAAGGGTTGGGTGTATAGGGATACCTGAACCATCACCCCTGTCATGGCTTAGGGTCACAAACAACCTTGTAGATCGAAAAAAAAAGAAAATTTTTACAACTTTTTCCGAGAGTGAAAGTCAATAACAAGGGATGAAGGATGTATTCTGAGCATATCAATGACGCTGAATCGAATGGAAGTGAAGAGAAACGATGAAAACGACAAGGAAAAAAGATGAAAGTGAAAATTTTCCATATTTTGAAGATGTAAGGTACGGTTAAAAGAAAGAAAGGAGAATGAAGACTCAAAGATAGTAAAAGGAAGGCGCTGAATCGAACGGAAGAAGAAAAAAAGAGATCTGACCATGCGTATGGACCGATTATTGAAATTGTGTAGAGACAAATGTAAAATGAAACTAACTTTTTTCGAAATATGTGCTCACGGACATGCCAAGTCCAATGGAACAGGAATCAGGTCAGTAGCTCTAACAAAAAACTGGATATGGAAGAAACAATATTTTAGGAAGAGGGGTTATTCTGAACTCCCATGATTCCCTCATTATTCATGATGTAAGGTACGGTTTTAAAAAATGAAACTTGCGGAGCGCATATCTCTGATACTAATAACAACGTAACAGATCTGAAATTGCACCATTGGACTCAGCGTCAAAAACTGCATAAGATAAAGTGTCTAAACACGAAAAGTAATGTTGGGTTTAAAACAAGGGTTGGGTGTATAGGGATACCTGAACCATCACCCCTGTCATGGCTTAGGGTCACAAACGGCCTTGTAGATCGAAAAAAAAAGAAAATTTTTACAACTTTTTCCGAGAGTGAAAGTCAATAACAAGGG